>JAECUM010091137.1:0-12264 GCA_016617855.1 Megalonaias nervosa
GAGGCGACTAAGTAGAGGCAACCTGTTTGCCGTGGGTTGCGGCCCGTGTCGGAGGAGGAAAGGATCCTGGTAGTTGAGCAGAGGCTTTCCGATGCAATACACTACTTTGGCCTCTACTTCTTCTAGACGGGTGGTCGGGATGGGCCCGGTCTCGACAAATCGGCTGGTCACGCCAGGCCCTAGGAGGTCTTTATTTCTCGCTCACTTTCTTTATCTTTCTCGTTGTATCTCTCTTGATACCACCGTTGCCCCTACATTCTATCCCTTTAACTTTCCCTTTTCCAAGTCTTTGAAGACTTCCTAGAAGGCGGTGGCTCAACGGGTCAATTGGGAGGTAATTTTACCGACTGAGTATGTCTTATGGGATGAATCAGGAGGTGAATTTACCTACTGAGTATAACATCTGTGTATCCCTGACGCTTGAAAAGTGTCCCCTTGTTGGGCTCCTTGGTGGGCGGGGAGCACGGGTGCTGAATTTTAAATCCACCAACATGGATATTTCCAAAAAAAATCAACTCAAGCGTACCAAAACTGGATCTGACTCAGATGACGAACCATGTGGTGTGGATTCATTTCCTCGCTTCATGGTTATACAGTCTAAAGATGCCACAAAACCGCGTAATGTACTCTCTCCGTTTGTGATCGAGAAAACAATTATGGGACTGATTGGAACACCAAAAGGTGTTAAAAAGTTAAAATCGGGCTGCCTACTTGTCGAGTGTGAGCGACGAGGTCAAACAGAAAACCTCAAGAAAATGACAACATTTTTTCGATATTCCAGTGACCTCGTTCGCCCACACAACACTCAATTCGTCCAAAGGCGTGATTCGATGTCGTGACTTGGCTGGAGTCAGCGACACGGATATCATTGAAGGGATGAAAAACGAAGGTGTCACTGCAGTCCGTAGAATACGTATTAAACGTAACAACAACCTGCAGGACACCAACACCATTATACTCACCTTCAACAAGCCAACAGTACCCAGAGTGGTCAAAGTTGGCTTTCTGCAAGTGAAGGTTGATGTGTACATACCAAATCCACTTCGATGTTATAAGTGTCAGAAATATGGTCATCATGAAGACCGCTGCTCAAGAAGCCAAATATGTGGCCGATGCGGAGATCACTCTCACCAGGAATCTGAGTGTAGAGCCACTCCGCATTGTGTCAACTGTGGAAAGGAGCACCACGCCAATTCCAAGGATTGTGATACCTGGAAACAGGAGAAGGAAATACAGAGGGTTAAATATACATCCAACATTCCCTATCCAGAGGCCAGAAAGCTTGTACAGGCAAAAACATCTCTTCCTGGCCCATCCTTCTCCACTGTAGTGAAGAACAATCCCAAGGCAACGAAGGACGCTCAAACGCAGACAGATGCACCCGAGTCAACATCAAGCCCCCCCTGCGGGTCCGGGGTTGTAGAATTGGCCCGCCGTGCCTCGCTACGTGTCGTAAGAGGCGACTAAGTAGAGGCAACCTGTTTGCCGTGGGTTGCGACCCGTGTCGGAGGAGGAAAGGATCCTGGTAGTTGAGCAGAGGCTTTCCGATGCAATACACTACTTTGGCCTCTACTTCTTCTAGACGGGTGGTCGGGATGGGCCCGGTCTCGACAAATCGGCTGGTCACGCCGAACCCTAGGAGGTCTTTATTTACTCGCTCACTTTCTTTATCTTTCTCGTTGTATCTCTCTTGATACCACCGTTGCCCCTACATTCTATCCCTTTAACTTTCCCTTTTCCAAGTCTTAGAAGACTTCCTAGAAGGCGGTGGCTCAACGGGTCAATTGGGAGGTAATTCTACCGACTGAGTATATCTTATGGGATGAATCAGGAGGTGAATTTACCTACTGAGTATAACATCTGTGTATCCCTGACACTTGAAAAGTGTCCCCTTGTTGGGCTCCTTGGTGGGCGGGGAGCACGGGTGCTGAATTTTAAATCCACCAACATGGATATTTCAAAAAAAAATCAACTAAAACGTACCAAAACTGGATCTGACTCAGATGACGAACCATGTGGTGTGGAATCATTTCCACGCTTCATGGTTATACAATCTACAGACGACTCAAAACAGCTAACCTCATTGTCTCCGTTTGTTATTTAAAAGACAATTACGGGTATAATTGGTACACCAAAAAGTGTAAAGAAGTTGAAATCGGGATGCCTACTTGTTGAATGTGAGCGACGGGGTCAGACCGAGAATATCCGGAAAATGAAGACATTTTTCGATATTCAGGTGACCTCATTCGCTCACACAACACTCAACTCGTCCAAAGGCGTGATTCGATGTCGGGACTTGGCTGGAGTAAGCGACAAAGATATCATCGAAGGGATGAAAAACGAAGGTGTCAGTGCAGTTCGCAGAATAAGAATTAAACGTAATAACAATCTGCAGGACACCAACACATTCGTACTCACCTTCAACAAGCCAGCAGTACCCAGAGTGGTCAAGGTTGGCTTTTTGCAAGTGAAGGTTGAGATCTACATACCTAACCCCCTTCGATGCTATAAATGTCAAAAATATGGCCATCACGAAGATCGTTGCTCAAAAAGCCAGATATGTGGCCGATGCGGAGACCATTCTCACCAGGAAGCTGAGTGTAGAGCAACTCCGCATTGTGTCAACTGTGGAAAAGAGCACCACGCCAATTCCAAGGATTGTGATACTTGGAAACAGGAGAAGGAAATACAGATGGTAAAATACACATCCAACATTCCCTATCCAGAGGCCAGAAAGCTTGTCCAGGCAAAAATATCACCTACTGGCCCATCCTTCTCCTCTGTAGTTAAAAACAATCCTAAAGCAACGAAGGACGCTCAAACACAGACAGATCAACCCTAGTCAACACCTCGCTCTAACACCCCCCATTACCAAGCACAAAAAACCACGACATCTACCCAAACAACTTTCAATAACACCCCACCACCGAAGTCACCAAAGAGTAAACATAGATCTCACGGAAATAGGCAGCAAAAGGGGTCAGATGACCCCATCAAACTCTATAACAGGTTTGGGGACATTGAGAGCATGGATGCAGAAGATACTGCTCCGTGTCCTCAAAGTAGCTCCAAACCTAACAAAAAAAATCACCCCCGTACTTCCTCCATAGAAATAATCATACAGACTGTCTCCGCGAAAAGTCTAACCTAGCTCCAAAATCTCCACTCTAATCTTATAATGAAGAATAGCATCATACAATGGAACTGCCGAGGACTTAGATCCAATTACAATGAAATTCTTCTGCTTTTAAACGAATATGATCCTGCAATAATATCTCTTCAGGAAACCTTTTTAAAAGATACGGACAACATCACACTTAAAAAGTACTCCCTATTTAACACCTACTTACAGAATGTTGACAGGGCCTCAGGAGGGGTTTCTATTGCTGTGAACAATAGAGTCCCACATAGAATCATCCCTTTAAAAACAAATTTGCAAGCCATTGCTGTGAGTGTCACTCTACATAGAGTGATTACTTTTTGTTCTATTTACATACCACCAAACACCAACTTATTACCAAACGAATTAGACACGCTTGTTCAACAACTTCCCGCGCCATTTATCTTACTCGGTGATCTTAATGCCCATAACATTTTATGGGGATCAAATTACATAAGCGACAGGGGCAAAAAGGTTGAAGATTTTATTACTAGACACGACTTGTGTCTGTTTAATACCAAATCTCCGACGTACTTGCACCCAGGAACTGGTACATACACTTGTATCGACTTGACAATTTGTTCTCCTTCACTACTTTTGGATTATAATTGGAAGGTCGCTGATGACCTTCACAGCAGTGATCACTTTCCAATCTTTCTTAAGAACACCAACGTTACAATTGATGACACGATTTCACAGTGGAATTTAAAGAAAGCTGACTGGGGCAAGTTTGAAACACTTTGTACAGCTAGAATTAACAGGAATACCGTCCTAAACGATATTGATCCTATTCGACAATTTACATCTGTCTTAATTGAGATTGCACAAGAATCCATTCCTAAGTTCTCGCCGAACTGTAAAAGAACCCCAAAACCGTGGTTCACTAAAGAATGTAAAGAAGCCATTAGACAACGCCGAGAAGCACAGAAAAAATTTAATAATCGTCCAACGCCCGAAAATTTAACTCAGTACCGTATTGCTCGGGCCAAAGCTCGCCGCACCATTAAAGAAAGTAAACGAGCATCATGGAGAAAATATGTTTCAACTTTAAACTCTCGTTCCTCAATAAAGAAAGTTTGGGACACAATCCGCAAAATAAACGGGAAGGGAAAATACATTTCTTTCCGACATCTGAAGCTAAATAATAACAATTTCAATACCAAACATGGAATAGCTAATGTACTTGCCGATTGTTTCTCCAAAAATTCCTCATCGTCTAATTATTCAGAAGCTTTCCGAAGACTAAAAGCTCAAAAAGAAAAAACACGGTTGAAATTCACATCGAATAACTCAGAAAGTTATAACCAACCGCTTTCATTGTCGGAGCTTATGGAATCTTTGAATAAGGCCCATGATACATCCGCTGGGCCTGACGATATACATTACCAGTTTTTGAAACACCTTCCAGAACCATCCTTAAGAGTTCTTCTGGAAATCTTCAATGATTTATGGATTACTGGTAATGTACCAAAAATTTGGAAAGAAGCAATAGTAATACCAATTCCCAAACCAGGCAAAGATAGCGCAGATCCTACCAACTATAGACCTATATCATTAACTAGCTGCGTTTGCAAAACAATGGAGCGAATGATCAATTCTCGGCTTGTATGGTATCTGGAAACCAACAATTTAATATCTCCTTTCCAAAGTGGCTTTCGTTATGGTCGTAGTACCAATGATCATCTGGTTAGACTGGAAACATTTATTCGCGACGCTTTCATCAAGAAAGAACACTTAGTAGCGGTTTTCTTTGATTTGGAAAAGGCCTATGACACAACATGGAAGTACGGAATACTAAATGACCTACACGATCTGGGTCTTAAAGGCCGACTGCCCTCGTTCATATCAAACTTCCTCTCAGACAGGGAATTCAAGGTACGAGTGGTCTCCACCCTCTCTGATATGCACGATCAAGAGATGGGTGTGCCCCAGGGCAGTATTTTATCCGTGACGCTCTTCAACATAAAAATTAATAGCATCACCAAGTGTCTGACTCCCGGTGTGGATTGCTCTCTATATGTTGATGACTTTTTAATATGTTACCGATTCAAGCACATGCATACAGCAAAATATCAAGAAGATTCAAAATTGGGCCAATACTAACGGTTTCAAATTCTCGAAATCAAAAACTGTATGTATGCATTTCTGTCAGTTACGAAGATATCACGATGGACCTAAACTCACGCTGGACGGAACACCTATTCCAGTTGTTGAGGAAGCAAAATTTTTAGGTATTGTCTTCGACAGAAAACTGACTTTTATTCTACACCTGAAGAATTTGAAAGCTAAATGCTTGAAATCTCTAGATTTACTTAAAGTAGTAGCGCACACTGACTGGGGTGCTGATAGGAAAGTCCTACTCAGTTTATACAGAACATTTATTCGCTTGAAACTAGACTATGGTTGCGTTGTCTATGGTTCAGCCAGGAAGTCCTATTTGAAGATGCTAGACCCAATTCATCATGAGGGAATAAGACTTGCCTTGGGAGCATTTAAGACATCCCCGTGTGAAAGCCTACTCGTTGAAGCGAACGAACCCCCTTTATCACAACGTAGAGAAATGCTTTCCGCACAGTATGCTCTCAAATTAAGCTCAAACCCTCTGAACCCTGCTTTTTCGGCTGTTTTTGAACCCAAATATAAAACCTTATATGACAATAAACCAAACGTCACACCTACCTTTGGCATTAGAATATTACCATGCCTTGACAGTACCAAAATTGAACTTTCAAAACTTCTGAAAACGACCGTCTCCGAAACACCTCCCTGGCTACTTCAACAACCAAAGGTACTTTTCACGTTACACGATGGAAAAAAATCGGAGACAAACCCTTCCGTCTTCCACAACTGTTACCATGAACTAATCGCCCAATTTGAAAATTATACAAGAATATATACTGATGGATCAAAAGATGAGGAAAAGACTGCTGCAGCCTTCGTTAGTGGAAAACACACAACAAAAGTTCGCTTGCCAAATGGTACATCAATTTTTTCAGCCGAAATCAGAGCAATAGACCTTGCATTGCAATATATTGAAAGCAAGCGTATTTTAAATAGCATCATCTTCTCCGATTCACTATCAGTACTTCAGTCACTACATAATAGAAAACTGGAGAGTCCATTATTAGCTAATGTTCTCCTTAAACATACTGAGCTGAGTACCTCCCACAATATAGTATACTGTTGGTTACCCAGCCATATTGGAATTAAAGGAAATGACAAAGCAGACTGCGCTGCTAAAATGGCCCTATCACTAGAACCATCTGATTTTAGTACACCGTATACTGATTTTAAACGTAGTATCAAAGACTGTTTACGTCAGAAATGGCAGGCATCATGGAATGATCCGGTGAATAACAAACTTCATGCCATCAAGCCAACCCTAGGAGAATGGACTCCTTCCTACAGAGCCGTCCGTAGGGAGGAGGTAGTCATTGCAAGAATTCGAATTGGTCATACTTATTTAACCCACTCCTACATACTAAAAGGAGAAGACCCGCCAGAGTGCGTAGCTTGCAATGAACCATTCACCGTTAAGCACTTTATGTTGGAGTGTTTCGACCTCCAACCTACGCGTAATCATTATTACAATGTGCATGACATTAGGGAGCTCTTTGATACAGTTAGCATTTTTGATATTATAGACTTCCTGAAGGAGGTAAATATTTATCATAAGTTATAGCTTATATGCTATCACCTTGAACAGTTTTATGTGCTATATATACCGTCGTTAGATTTTAATTACCTTTCATCTGTTTTCGTTGTCATACATCATTTGCACTCCCCGTTGATCGGGAAACTTTATTTATTTATCACCGTTACCATTTTATCGTTTTACCTTCAACTGTTTGGTTTCGTACCGCTGGTCGATACGAAATCTTTTACAACTTTTAAATGATGAACGATATAACCTTTTGTATGGCGCTAAATAGCCTCATAGTGCTGGTGCGCCGTAAAAATTCAACTAACCAACCAACAATGATATTCTCCTGCTTTTAAACGAATATGATCCTGCAATACTATGCCTTCAGGAAACCTTTTTAAAAGAAACGGACAACATCACACTTAAAAACTACTCCCTGTTTAACACCTACTTACAGAACGTTGACAGGGCCTCAGGAGGGGTTTCTATTGCTGTGAACAATAGAGCCCCACATAGCGTCATTCCTTTAAACACAAATTTGCAAGCCATTGCTGTGAGTGTCACTCTACATCGAGTGATTACTTTTTGTTCTATTTACATACCACCAAACACCAACTTATTACCAAACGAATTAGACACGCTTGTTCAACAACTTCCTGCACCATTTGTTTTACTCGGTGATTTTAATGCCCATAATATTCTATGGGGATCAAATTACATAAGCGACAGGGGCAAAAAGGTTGAAGATTCTATTACTAGACACGACTTGTATCTATTTAATACCAAATCTCCGACGTACTTGCACCCAGGAACTGGTACATACACTTGTATCAACTTGACAATTTGTTCTCCTTCACTACTTTTGGATTATAATTGGAAGGTCGCTGATGACCTTCACAGCAGTGATCACTTTCCAATCTCTCTTAAGAACACCAACGTTACAATTGATGACACGATTCCACAGTGGAATTTAAAGAAAGCTGACTGGGGCAAGTTTGAAAAACTTTGTACAGCTAGACTTAACAGGAATACCGTCCTAAACGATATTGATCCTATTCGACAATTTACATCTGTCTTAATTGAGATTGGAGAAGAATCCATTCCTAAGTCCTCGCCGAATTGTAAAAGAACCCAAAAACCGTGGTTCACTAAAGAATGTAAAGAAGCCATTAGACAACGCCGAGAAGCACCGAAAAAATTTAATAATCGCCCAACGCCCGAAAACTTAACTCAGTACCGTATTGTTAGGGCCAAAGCTCGCCGCACCATTAAAGAAAGTAAACGAGCATCATGGAAAAAATATGTTTCAACTTTAAACTCTCGTTCCTCAATAAAGAAAGTTTGGGATACGATCCGCAAAATAAATGGAAAGGGAAAACACAATTCATTCCGACATGTGAAGATAAATAACAACAATTTCAATACCAAGCATGAAATAGCTAATGTACTTGCTGATTGTTTCTCCAAAAATTCCTCATCGTCTAATTATTCAGAAGCTTTCCGAAGACTAAAAGCTCAAAAAGAAAAAACACGGTTGAAATTCACATCGAATAACTCAGAGAGTTATAACCAACCGTTTTCATTGTCGGAGCTTATGGAATCTTTGAATAAGGCCCATGATACATCCGCTGGGCCTGACGATATACATTACCAGTTTTTGAAACACCTTCCAGAACCATCCTTAACAGTTCTTCTGGAAATCTTCAATGATTTATGGATTACTGGTAATGTACCAAAATTTGGAAAGAAGCAACAGTAATACCAATTCCCAAACCAGGCAAAGATAGCGCAGATCCTACCAACTATAGACCTATATCATTAACTAGCTGCGTTTGCAAAACAATGGAGCGAATGATCAATTCTCGGCTTGTATGGTATTTGGAAACCAACAATTTAATATCTCCTTTCCAAAGTGGCTTTCATTGGAATTAAAGGTAATGACAAAGCAGACCGCGCTGCTAAAATGGCTCTATCACTAGAACCATCTCATTTTAATACACCGTATACGGATTTTATACGTAGTATCAAAGAATGTTTACGTCAGAAATGGCAGGCATCATGGAATGATGCCGTGAATAACAAACTTCATGCCATCAAGCCAACCCTAGGAGAATGGACTCCTTCCTACAGAGCCGTCCGTAGGGAGGAGGTAGTCGTTGCAAGAATTCGAATCGGCCATACTTATTTAACCCACTCCTACATACTAAAAGGAGAAGACCCACCAGAGTGCATATCTTGCAATGAACCATTCACTGTTAAGCACTTTATGTTGGAGTGTTTCGACCTCCAACCTACGCGTAATCATTATTACAATGTGCATGACATTAGGGAGCTCTTTGATACAGTTAGCGTTTCTTATATTATAGACTTCCTGAAGGAAGTAAATATTTATCATAAGCTATAGCTTGTATGCTATCACCTTGAACAGTTTTATGTGCTATATATACCGTCAGTAGATTTTAATTACCTTTCATCTGTTTTCGTTGTCATACATCATTTGCACTCCCCGTTGATCGGGAAACTATTTATTTATAACCGTTACCATTTTATCTTTTTACCTTCAGCTGTTTGGTTTCGTATCGCTGGTCGATACTAAACCTTTTACCACTTTTACATGATGAAAGATATAACCTTTTGTATGGCGCTAAATAGCCTCATAGTGCTGGTGCGCCGTAAAAAATTCAATCAACCAACCAACCAAAGTGGCTTTCGTTATGGTCGTAGTACGAATGATCATCTGGTTAGACTGGAAACATTTATTCGCGACGCTTTCATCAAGAAAGAACACTTAGTAGCGGTTTTCTTTGATTTGGAAAAGGCCTATGACACAACGTGGAAGTACGGAATACTAAATGACCTACACGATCTGGGTCTAAAAGACCGACTGCCCTCGTTCATATCAAACTTCCTCTCAGACAGGGAATTCAAGGTACGAGTGGGCTCCACCCTCTCTGATATACACGATCAAGAGATGGGTGTGCCCCAGGGCAGTATTTTATCCGTGACGCTCTTCAACATAAAAATTAATAGCATCACCAAGTGTCTGACTCCCGGTGTGGATTGCTCTCTATATGTTGATGACTTTTTAATATGTTACCGATTCAAGCACATGCATACAGCAAAATATCAAGAAGATTCAAAATTGGGCCAATACTAACGGTTTCAAATTCTCGAAATCAAAAACTGTATGTATGCATTTCTGTCAGTTACGAAGATATCACGATGGACCTAAACTCACGCTGGACGGAACACCTATTCCAGTTGTTGAGGAAGCAAAATTTTTAGGTATTGTCTTCGACAGAAAACTGACTTTTATTCCACACCTGAAGAATTTGAAAGCTAAATGCTTGAAATCTCTAGATTTACTTAAAGTAGTAGCGCACACTGACTGGGGTGCTGATAGAAAAGTCCTACTCAGTTTATACAGAACATTTATTCGCTCGAAACTAGACTATGGTTGCGTTGTCTATGGTTCAGCTAGGAAGTCCTATTTGAAGATGCTAGACCCAATTCATCATCAGGGAATAAGACTTGCCTTAGGAGCATTTAAGACATCCCCGTGTGAAAGCCTACTCGTTGAAGCGAACGAACCACCTTTACCACAACGTAGAGAAATGCTTTCTGCACAGTATGCTCTCAAATTAAGCTCAAACCCTCTGAACCCTGCTTTTTCGGCTGTTTTTGAACCCCAATATAAAAACTTATATGACAATAAACCAAACGTCATACCTACCTTTGGCATTAGAATATTACCATGCCTTGACAGTACCAAAATTGATCTTTCAAAAATTCTGAAAACGACCGTCTCAGAAACACCTCCCTGGCTACTTCAACAACCAAAGGTACTTTTCACATTACACGATGGAAAAAAATCGGAGACAAACCCTTCCATCTTCCACAACTCTTACCATGAACTAATCGCCCAATTTGAAAATTATACAAGAATATATACTGATGGATCAAAAGATCAGGAAAAGGCTGCTTCAGCCTTCGTTAGTGGAAAACACACAACAAAAGTTCGCTTGCCAAATGGTACATCAATTTTTTCAGCCGAAATCAGAGCAATAGACCTTGCATTGCACTATGTTGAAAGCAAGCGTATTTTTAAATAGCATCATCTTCTCCGATTCACTATCAGTACTTCAGTCACTACATAATAGAAAACTGGAGAATCCATTGTTAGCTAATGTTCTCCTTAAACATACTGAGCTGAGTACCTCCCACAATATAGTATACTGTTGGTTACCCAGCCATATTGGAATTAAAGGTAATGACAAAGCAGACCGCGCTGCTAAAATGGCTCTATCACTAGAACCATCTCATTTTAATACACCGTATACGGATTTTATACGTAGTATCAAAGAATATTTACGTCAGAAATGGCAGGCATCATGGAATGATGCCGTGAATAACAAACTTCATGCCCTCAAGCCAACCCTAGGAGAATGGACTCCTTCCTACAGAGCCGTCCGTAGGGAGGAGGTAGTCGTTGCAAGAATTCGAATCGGCCATACTTATTTAACCCACTCCTACATACTAAAAGGAGAAGACCCTCCAGAGTGCATATCCTGCAATGAACCATTCACTGTTAAGCACTTTATGTTGGAGTGTTTCGACCTCCAACCTACGCGTAATCATTATTACAATGTGCATGACATTAGGGAGCTCTTTGATACAGTTAGCGTTTCTTATATTATAGACTTCCTGAAGGAAGTAAATATCTATCATAAGCTATAGCTTGTATGCTATCACCTTGAACAGTTTTATGTGCTATATATACCGTCGGTAGATTTTAATTACCTTTCATCTGTTTTCGTTGTCATACATCATTTGCACTCCCCGTTGATCGGGAAACTATTTATTTATGACCGTTACCATTTTATCTTTTTACCTTCAACTGTTTGGTTTCGTATCGCTGGTCGATACTAAACCTTTTACCACTTTTACATGATGAAAGATATAACCTTTTGTATGGCGCTAAATAGCCTCATAGTGCTGGTGCGCCGTAAAAATTCAACTAACCAACCAACCATCCTTTAAAAATTCATGAAAATTTTTAAAACGGATAACTTTTAAAATATCAGAGGGCCTCTTTGCTCTCTCTCTCTCTCTCTCTCTCTCTCTCTCTCTCCACTATTTCATTCGCACTCAATGTTGGTTTGGTCAGTTATCAAGTTACATGATCAGATCTGTCTGTGATGTCTCTTGCTCTCTTTCTCTCTATGATTGTAATATGTTAAGACTGATCGAGTAACAGCGACGCAGAAATGGACTCTAAAAGCAATCTTATGGTTAGTTCCTCATCCTACCCCACTCTGTCTTGTTATTGGTCAGCCAGCATGTCAGTTTCACCTTAGTGGATCCAGCTCTGTCTCGAGATCTCCCGACCATCGTCGCAAGTCACGGACGGAAATCTGTGAAAAGGATGTCTCCAAACCTGTGATCTGAATTGCCAAGTCAG
>JAECUM010091138.1:0-34263 GCA_016617855.1 Megalonaias nervosa
GCATCATCTTCTCCGATTCACTATCAGTACTTCAGTCACTACATAATAGAAAACTGGAGAATCCATTATTAGCTAATGTTCTCCTGAAACATACTGAGCTGAGTACCTCCCACAATATAGTATACCGTTGGTTACCCAGCAATATTGGAATTAAAGGTAATGACAAAGCAGACCGCGCTGCTAAAATGGCTCTATCACTAGAACCATCTCATTTTAATACACCGTATACGGATTTTATACGTAGTATCAAAGAATGTTTACGTCAGAAATGGCAGGCATCATGGAATGATGCCGTGAATAACAAACTTCATGCCATCAAGCCAACCCTAGGAGAATGGACTCCTTCCTACAGAGCCGTCCGTAGGGAGGAGGTAGTCGTTGCAAGAATTCGAATCGGCCATACTTATTTAACCCACTCCTATATACTAAAAGGAGAAGACCCTCCAGAGTGCATATCTTGCAATGAACCATTCACTGTTAAGCACTTTACGTTGGAGTGTTTCGACCTCCAACCTACGCGTAATCATTATTACAATGTGCATGACATTAGGGAGCTCTTTGATACAGTTAGCGTTTCTTATATTATAGACTTCCTGAAGGAAGTAAATATTTATCATAAGCTATAGCTTGTATGCTATCACCTTGAACAGTTTTATGTGCTATATATACCGTCGGTAGATTTTAATTACCTTTCATCTGTTTTCGTTGTCATACATCATTTGCACTCCCCGTTGATCGGGAAACTATTTATTTATAACCGTTACCATTTTATCTTTTTACCTTCAACTGTTTGGTTTCGTATCGCTGGTCGATACTAAACCTTTTACCACTTTTACATGATGAAAGATATAACCTTTTGTATGGCGCTAAATAGCCTCATAGTGCTGGTGCGCCGTAAAAATTCAACTAACCAACCAACCATCCTTTAAAAATTCATGAAAATTTTTAAAACGGATAACTTTTAAAATATCAGAGGGCCTCTTTGCTCTCTCTCTCTCTCTCTCTCTCTCTCTCTCTCTCCACTATTTCATTCGCACTCAATGTTGGTTTGGTCAGTTATCAAGTTACATGATCAGATCTGTCTGTGATGTCTCTTGCTCTCTTTCTCTCTATGATTGTAATATGTTAAGACTGATCGAGTAACAGCGACGCAGAAATGGACTCTAAAAGCAATCTTATGGTTAGTTCCTCATCCTACCCCACTCTGTCTTGTTATTGGTCAGCCAGCATGTCAGTTTCACCTTAGTGGATCCAGCTCTGTCTCGAGATCTCCCGACCATCGTCGCAAGTCACGGACGGAAATCTGTGAAAAGGATGTCTCCAAACCTGTGATCTGAATTGCCAAGTCAGACATAATAATGACTTAGATCATTGTAAATAACTATTAAATAGTTGAATTACCTCTTGCTGGTTTGTCATTTCACTAAGCCTATCCACACTTTTACTGTTCGGGACGTTCGTCATGCAAGGTGTGTGCTGCCCTACTTTTTTCATGTACACCAACTTTTATGTTTCAGTTACTGGCATTTCTTTTATGATGGATATTCGAAGTATATAAACGAGCGAATTTTTCCCACAGGATCGTAAGATGTGAGTGATCTGTAAAGATTATTGCCTTGTATCACTCGACCACCCAGTCCCCCTGCGGGTCCGGGGTTGTAGAATTGGTCCGCCGTGCCTCGCTACGTGTCGTAAGAGGCGACTAAGTAGAGGCAACCTGTTTGCCGTGGGTTGCGACCCGTGTCGGAGGAGGAAAGGATCCTGGTAGTTGAGCAGAGGCTTTCCGATGCAATACACTACTTTGGCCTCTACTTCTAGACGGGTGGTCGGGATGGGCCCGGTCTCGACAAATCGGCTGGTCACGCCGAGCCCTAGGAGGTCTTTATTTACTCGCTCACTTTCTTTATCCTTCTCGTTGTATCTCTCTTGATACCACCGTTGCCCCTACATTCTATCCCTTAACTTTCCCTTTTCCAAGTCTTAGAAGACTTCCTAGAAGGCGGTGGCTCAACGGGTCAATTGGGAGGTAATTTTACCGACTGAGTATGTCTTATTGGATGAATCAGGAGGTGAATTTACCTACTGAGTATAACATCTGTGTATCCCTGACACTTGAAAAGTGTCCCCTTGTTGGGCTCCTTGGTGGGCGGGGAGCACGGGTGCCGAATTTTAAATCCACCAACATGGATATTTCCAAAAAAAATCAACTCAAGCGTACCAAAACTGGATCTGACTCAGATGACGAACCATGTGGTGTGGATTCATTTCCACGCTTCATGGTTATACAGTCTAAAGATGCCACAAAACCGCTTAATGTACTCTCTCCGTTTGTGATCGAGAAAACAATTATGGGATTGATTGGTACACCAAAAGGTGTTAAAAAGTTAAAATCGGGCTGCCTACTTGTCGAGTGTGAGCGACGAGGTCAAGCAGAAAACCTCAAGAAAATGACAACATTTTTCGATATTCCAGTGACCTCGTTCGCCCACACAACACTCAATTCGTCCAAAGGCGTGATTCGCAGTCGTGACTTGGCTGGAGTCAGCGACACGGATATCATTGAAGGGATGAAACACGAAGGTGTCACTGCAGTCCGTAGAATACATATTAAACGTAACAACAACCTACAGGACACCAACACCATTATACTCACCTTCAACAAGCCAACAGTACCCAGAGTGGTAAAAGTTGGCTTTCTGCAAGTGAAGGTTGATGTGTACATACCAAATCCACTTCGATGTTATAAGTGTCAGAAATATGGTCATCATGAAGACCGCTGCTCAAGAAGCCAAATATGTGGCCGATGCGGAGATCACTCTCACCAGGAATCTGAGTGTAGAGCCACCCCGCATTGTGTCAACTGTGGAAAACAGCACCACGCCAATTCCAAGGATTGTGATACCTGGAAACAGGAGAAGGAAATACAGAGGGTTAAATACACATCCAACATTCCCTATCCAGAGGCCAGAAAGTTTGTACAGGCAAAAACATCTCTTCCTGGCCCATCCTTCTCCACTGTAGTGAAGAACAATCCCAAGGCAACGAAGGACGCTCAAACGCAGACAGATGCACCCGAGTCAACATCAAGCACTAACACCCCCCATTGCCAAGCACAAAGAACCACGGCATCTACCCAAACAACATTCAATAATACTCAACAACAGAAATCACCAAAGAACAAAAAGAGATCTCAAGGAAATAGGCAGCAAAAGGGGTCAGAAGACCCCATCAGACTCTATAACAGGTTTGGGGACATTGAGAGCATGGATGCAGAAGATACTACTCCATGTTCTCAAAGTAGCTCCAGACCTAACAAAAAAATCATCCCCATACTTCCTCCGTAGAAATAACCATATAGATTCTCTCCGCAAAAAGTCTAACCTAGCCCCAAAATCTCCAGTCTAAACTCATAATGAAGAACACGATCATACAATGGAATTGTCGAGGACTTAAAGCCAATTACAATGATATTCTCCTGCTTTTAAACGAATATGATCCTGCAATACTATGCCTTCAGGAAACCATTTTAAAAGATAGGGACAACATCACACTTAAAAACTACTCCCTGTTTAACACCTACTTACAGAACGTTGACAGGGCCTCGGGAGGGGTTTCTATTGCTGTGAACAATAGAGCCCCACATAACGTCATCCCTTTAAACACAAATTTGCAAGCCATTGCTGTGAGTGTCACTCTTCATCGAGTGATTACTTTTTGTTCTATTTACATACCACCAAACACCAACTTATTACCAAACGAATTAGACACGCTTGTTCAACAACTTCCTGCACCATTTGTTTTACTCGGTGATTTTAATGCCCATAATATTCTATGGGGATCAAATTACATAAGCGACAGGGGCAAAAAGGTTGAAGATTTTATTACTAGACACGACTTGTGTCTATTTAATACCAAATCTCCGACGTACTTGCACCCAGGAACTGGTACATACACTTGTATCGACTTGACAATTTGTTCTCCTTCACTACTTTTGGATTATAATTGGAAGGTCGCTGATGACCTTCACAGCAGTGATCACTTTTCAATCTCTCTTAAGAACACCAACGTTACAATTGATGACGCAACGCAAATCCACAGTGGAATTTAAAGAAAGCTGACTGGGGCAAGTTTGAAACACTTTGTACAGCTAGAATTAACAGGAATACCGTCCTAAACGATATTGATCCTATTCGACAATTTACATCCGTCTTAATTGAGATTGCAGAAGAATCCATTCCTAAGTCCTCGCCGAATTGTAAAAGAACCCAAAACCGTGGTTCACTAAAGAATGTAAAGAAGCCATTAGACAACGCCGAGAAGCACTGAAAAAATTTAATAATCGTCCAACGCCCGAAAACTTAACTCAGTACCGTATTGTTCGGGCCAAAGCTCGCCGCATAATTAAAGAAAGTAAACGAGCATCATGGAAAAAATATGTTTCAACTTTAAACTCTCGTTTCTCAATAAAGAAAGTTTGGGATACGATCCGCAAAATAAATGGAAAGGGAAAATACAATTCATTCCGACATGTGAAGATAAATAACAACAATTTCAATACCAAGCATGAAATAGCTAATGTACTTGCTGATTGTTTCTCCAAAAATTCCTCATCGTCTAATTATTCAGAAGCTTTCCGAAGACTAAAAGCTCAAAAAGAAAAAACACGGTTGAAATTCACATCGAATAACTCAGAAAGTTATAACCAACCGTTTTCATTGTCGGAGCTTATGGAATCTTTGAATAAGGCCCATGATACATCTGCTGGGCCTGACGATATACATTACCAGTTTTTGAAACACCTTCCAGAACCATCCTTAACAGTTCTTCTGGAAATCTTCAATGATTTATGGATTACTGGTAATGTACCAAAAATTTGGAAAGAAGCAACAGTAATACCAATTCCCAAACCAGGCAAAGATAGCGCAGATCCTAGCAACTATAGACCTATATCATTAACTATCTGCGTATGCAAAACAATGGAGCGAATGATCAATTCTCGGCTTGTATGGTATTTGGAAAGCGACAATTTAATATCTCCTTTCCAAAGTGGCTTTCGTTATGGTCGTAGTACCAATGATCATCTGGTTAGACTGGAAACATGTATTCGCGACGCTTTCATCAAGAAAGAACACTTGGTGGCGGTTTTCTTTGATTTGGAAAAGGCCTATGACACAACATGGAAGTACGGAATACTAAATGACCTACACGATCTGGGTCTAAAAGGCCGACTGCCCTCGTTCATATCAAACTTCCTCTCAGACAGGGAATTCAAGGTACGAGTGGGCTCCATCCTCTCTGATATGCACGATCAAGAGATGGGTGTGCCCCAGGGCAGTATTTTATCGTGACGCTTTTCAACATAAAAATTAATAGCATCACCAAGTGTCTGACTCCCGGTGTGGATTGCTCTCTATATGTTGATGACTTTTTAATATGTTACCGATCCAAGCACATGCATACAATTGAAAGACAATTGCAGCAAAATATCAACAAGATTCAAAATTGGGCCAATACTAACGGTTTCAAATTCTCGAAATCAAAAACTGTATGTATGCATTTCTGTCAGTTACGAAGACATCACGATGGACCTAAACTCACGCTGGACGGAACACCTATTCCAGTTGTTGAGGAAGCAAAATTTTTAGGTATTGTCTTCGACAGAAAACTGACGTTTATTCCACACCTGAAGAATTTGAAAGCTAAATGCTTGAAATCTCTAGATTTACTTAAAGTAGTAGCGCACACTGACTGGGGTGCTGATAGGAAAGTCCTACTCAGTTTATACAGAACATTTATTCGCTCGAAACTAGACTATGGTTGCGTTGTCTATGGTTCAGCCAGGAAGTCCTATTTGAAGATGCTAGACCCAATTCATCATCAGGGAAGAAGACTTGCCTTGGGAGCATTTAAGACATCCCCGTGTGAAAGCCTACTCATTGAAGCGAACGAACCACCTTTATCACAACGTAGAGAAATGCTTTCTGCACAGTATGCTCTCAAATTAAGCTCAAACCCTCTGAACCCTGCTTTTTCGGTTGTTTTTGAACCCAAATATAAAACCTTAGATGACAATAAACCAAACGTCACACCTACCTTTGGCATTAGAATATTGCCGTGCCTTGACAGTACCAAAATTAAACTTTCAAAAATTCTGAAAACGACCGTCTCCGAAACACCTCCCTGGCTACTTCAACAACCAAAGGTACTTTTCACGTTACACGATGGAAAAAAATCGGAGATAAACCCTTCCATCTTCCACAACTCTTACTATGAACTAATCGCCCAATTTGAAAATTATACAAGAATATATACTGATGGATCAAAAGATCAGGAAAAGGCTGCTGCAGCCTTCGTTAGTGGAAAACACACAACAAAAGTTCGCTTGCCAAATGGTACATCAATTTTTTCAGCCGAAATCAGAGCAATAGACCTTGCATTGCAATATATTGAAAGCAAGCGTATTATAAATAGCATCATCTTCTCCGATTCACTATCAGTACTTCAGTCACTACATAATAGAAAACTGGAGAATCCATTATTAGCTAATGTTCTCCTGAAACATACTGAGCTGAGTACCTCCCACAATATAATATACTGTTGGTTACCCAGCCATATTGGAATTAAAGGTAATGACAAAGCAGACTGCGCTGCTAAAATGGCCCTATCACTAGAACCATCTGATTTTAGTACACCGTATACTGATTTTAAACCTAGTATCAAAGAATGTTTACGTCAGAAATGGCAGGCATCATGGAATGATGCCGTGAATAACAAACTTCATGCCATCAAGCCAACCCTAGGAGAATAGACTCCTTCCTACAGAGCCGTCCGTAGGGAGGAGGTAGTCGTTGCAAGAATTCGAATCGGTCATACTTATTTAACCCACTCCTACATACTAAAAGGAGAAGACCCACCAGAGTGCATATCTTGCAATGAACCATTCACTGTTAAGCACTTTATGTTGGAGTGTTTCGACCTCCAACCTACGCGTAATCATTATTACAATGTGTATGACATTAGGGAGCTCTTTGATACAGTTAGCGTTTCTTATATTATAGACTTCCTGAAGGAAGTAAATATTTATCATAAGCTATAGCTTGTATGCTATCACCTTGAACAGTTTTATGTGCTATATATACCGTCGTTAGATTTTAATTACCTTTCATCTGTTTTCGTTGTCATACATCATTTGCACTCCCCGTTGATCGGGAAACTTTATTTATTTATAACCGTTACCATTTTATCTTTTTACCTTCAACTGTTTGGTTTCGTATCGCTGGTCGATACTAAACCTTTTACCACTTTTAAATGATGACAGATATAACCCTTTGTATGGCGCTAAATAGCCTCATAGTGCTGGTGCGCCGTAAAAATTCAACTAACTAACTAACTAACTTCTATAATCTTGTCAAGCCCTTGAGAAAGAGCTATTTAACTTGATGTAACCAAATATGAACTGTTCGTTTCAAAACCAATCAATACGGTGAATTACTGTGTGACCCATGACACGAGTAACCGCTCCATAGAGGTTCGTGTGATGTATTGTTATACAGAACAGCATTTGGAAACTGTCACACAAGGATATTTAGTTAGTTTTTGTCATTATGACAACAGGTGACTGTGATAATATTATTCCAGGATTTATTATGCCAACAGTTTACATTTAACTTTGTCTGTGCTATATTGTTACTTTCACTGATCTACATGTAACTCTGACTTGCTACATTATAATTTTCACTGATCTCATGCAAATTTTACTGTGCCACATTATAACTTGCACTGTGCTACATTATAAGTTTCATTGAGAGACATGTAACTTGTACTGTGCTACATGCAACTTTAACTGTGCCACACATAACTTTCACTGTGCTATACTGCAGCCAGTACTGTACAGCTTTATAAAATTCGCTGTCCTACATTCAACTTTCACTTTCTAACATTCTTACTTTCACTCGCCTATATGTAACTCTCAACGTGCTGGTATTTGCATTGTTACGTACACCTTTCACTTCACTATAAGTAGTGAAGATGGACGATATAACGTCATGGGGACTTTAATGTTAAATTTGGGGGTTGTACCCTGGCTACAAGGGGAATTTAACATGGGGGGACAACGGAAAATGGAACATTGTGACATGGGATTAGACCTGTATACGGACAAGGGAAAGTTTAACATAGGTTGGGATTATATAGGGACAAGGGAAATTGAACATGGGGAATGTAAAGCAGTGATGGATTGTGACTGTCTAGGGGCAAGGGGAATTGAACATGGGACTATCTAGGGACGAGGGAACCTTGAACATGGATGGGTCTGTCTACGGACAATGGGGAAATTGTATAGGGCCTGTCTAGGGACAAGGGTGGTAGAGGGCCAAACAACAGAGACAGAGACAGACATACTACTACAAGCCCGAGATTTATATATAAAGCATTACCTAGACCTGAAATTATATTGGCGGTGTTCATAAATTTGCATCATTGTAACGATGCTATGTATAGCTATAATCAAGGAAAAGACCAATGCAAAAATGGATGTCACTAAATGTAATGCTAAAATTACTAAATTATCCCAGAATTAAACGGAGCCTAAACATATCTCTGAACATTAGGTTACATTGGTTTAGACTAAAATGGATAAACCTAGTAAATATTTATAGTCTCAGCTTGTGTGACGATAGTGGATAGTGTTATAGCTACAACTTGTGTAAATTCCCATTGGAAAAACCCAAGTCTCTATTTATAGCCTCAGAATTTCTAGCTTCAATGACGTCACTATGCTGGGCACACGAGGAATAATGGCATAATAGTGGCTGACCTGAATAAATAAGCTCTACTGTATGTATGTAGGTAGGTAAATAAATTGGATAGGGATAAAGGGAGTTTTATACGGACAAAGACCAATACACACATAAGCACGTACACATGCACACACGCACAAACGTACGCGCACGCACACAAACATACAACACAAACGTACGCTTGTGCAGGGACAAGGATTTTATGTTAAGATAAAAACCAAACACACGTACGCGCACGCACACAAACGAATATACACACACTTGTACAGACGGTCCCGGCACTTCGTGGACAATGGGAATTTAACACTGAGAATTTAACATATGGAGTGAATAGCGACAAAATATTGGGCCTGTATAGGAAAGAAAAAAATATTGGGTCTGTATAGCGACAAGGGAAATGGAACAGGTGGGGTGACGTCATGGTACTGGACACTGGCAACAATGTTGCAAGTGCTGACTTCAGTCAGGCAAAACAGGGACAGCGGAAGAAAAGAAATATAACGCTTGGAGGGGAGGGACATATAACTATATAACGCTTGGCGGGGCGGGACAGATAACTTTATAGATATAGAATCAAATACCAAACAATCCATAGTGAAGAGAGTGCTAATCTAAACTAAATTTGTATTCAAAAGCAACACACTATCACATTATCTACTATCAAAACATTGTGGAGAAGGACATTTATTATTTACAAAACATATCATCACCTACAATCACATCAGTAAATGTGTCTGTATTTCTAGTGACACTACTTTCTCACATAACAAATAATATTTTGTGCAAGAACGAGGGTTTTGTTAAGAGCAAAAACAAATACATGCACACAAACGTACGTGCGCACTCAAACAAAATAAACACACAAAATACACAAATGAACGCGCGCATACAAAAACACATACACGCCTACATTTTTTAAGGGAAAGACAAACACAATCGTACTCACTCACACGAAAAAAAAAATATACACAAACCATCATTAACAGTTACTGGTAATGTACCAAAAATTTGGAAAAAAGCAACAGTAATACCAGTTCCCAAACCAGGTAAAGATAGCGCAGATACTACCAACTATAGACCCATAGCACTGACGAGCTGCATCTGCAAAACAATGGAACGAATTATCAATTCTCTGCTTGTATGGTATTTGAAAACCAACAATTTAATATCTCCTTTCCAAAGTGGCTTTCGCTATGGTCGTAGCACCAATGATCATCTGGTTACACTGGAAACATTTATTTGCGACGTGTTTACCAAGAAGGAACATTTAGTAGCGGTTTTCTTTGCCTTAGGAAAGGTCTATGACACGACATGGAAGTACGTGATACTCAGTGACCTGCACGATCTGGGTCTAAAAGGCAGTTTGCCCTCTTTCCTATCAAACTTTCTCTCGGGCAGAGAATTTAAGGTACGAGTGGGCTGCAACCTCACTTATATGCACGATCAAGAGATGGGTGTGCCCCAGGGCAGTATTTTATCGGTGACGCTTTTCAACATCCAAATCAATAGCATCACCAAGTGCCTGGCTCCTGGTGTGGATTGCTCCTTATACCTTGATGACTTTCTAATGTTGTCGATCAAAGCAATTGAAAGCCAACTACAGCAAAATATCAACAAGATTCAAAATTGGGCTAATACTAACGGTTTCAAATTCTCGAAATCAATAACAGTATAGATGCATTTCTGTCAGTTACGAAGACAAAATGATGAACATAAACTCACGCTAGTCGGAACACCTATTCCAGTTGTTGAGGAAACTAATTTGTTAGGTATTGTCTTCGACACAAAACTGACGTTTATTCATCACCTAAAGAATTTGAAAGCTAAATGCATGAAATCTCTAGATCTACATAAAGTAGTAGCGCACACTGACTGGGGTACTGATAGAAACGTCATCCTCAGCTTATATAGAACGTTTATTCGCTCCAAACTAGACTATGGTTGCGTTCTTTATGGTCAGCAAGGAAGTCCTATTTGAAGACACTTGACTCAATTCATCATTAGGGAATAAGACTCGGTCTGGGAGCATTTAAGACATCCCTGTGTGAAACCATTCTTGCTGAAGCGAACGAACAACGTTTATCATATCGTAGAGAAATGCTTTCCGCACAGTATGCGGTCAGATTAAGATCAACCTAAATGCAAGACCTTATACGAAAATGAACCTAAGGCCACACCTACCTTTGGCATTAGAATATCATCCACCCTTGAAAGTACCAAAATTGATATTTCTAAAATTCAGAAAACGTCCATCTCCGAAACACATCCCTGGCTACCGAAAGAAACAAAAGTACCTTTTACGTTACACGATGGAAGAAAATCTGAGACAGACCCTTCCATCTTCCACAACTCTTATCATAAACTCCTCACCCGATTTGAAAACTACACAAGAATTTATGCTGATGGATCAAAAGATGAGGAAAAGGCTGCTGCATCCTTCGTTAGTGGAAAAAACACAACAAAAGTTCGCTTGCCAAATGGTACATCAATTATTTCAGTCTAAATCAGAACAAAAGACCTTGCTCTGCAATATATCGAAAACAAATGTAGTTTAAATAGAATTATCTTCTCCGACTCACTATCAGTATTTCAGTCACTACAGAATAGAAAACTTGAGAACCCATTATTAACCAATACTCTCATGAAAATACTGAGCTGAGTACCTCCCACAATATAGTATACTGTTGGTTACCCAACCATATTGACATTAAAGGTAATGAAAAAGCAGATCGCGCTGCAAAAATGGCCCTATCCCAAGATTTTAAAATACCGTATACTGATTTTAAACCTAGTATCAAAGAATGTTTACGTCATAAATGGCAGGCATCATGGAATGATGCAGTGGATAACGAACTTCATGCCATCAAGCCAACCCTAGGAGAATAGACTCCTTCCTACAGAACCATCTATAGGGAGGAGATAGTCATTGCAAGAATTCGAATTGGTCATACTTATTTAACCCACTCCCACATACTAAAAGGAGAAGACCCACCAGAGAGCATTTCTTGCAATGAACCATTCACTGTTAAGCACTTTATGATGAAGTATTTCGACCTCCAACGTACGCGCGATCAGTATTACAATGTGCATGACATGAGGGAGCTATTTCATACAGTGAGCGTGACTTGTATTCTAGAATTCCTGAAGGAAGTAAATATTTGTTATATGCTATAACTTTTATGCTATCGCCTTGAGCAGTTTTATGTGTTGTTTTATGTCCCTTATTTTTATAACGTTTCATCTGTCTTCATTAACATTCACCATTTACATTCCCGTTGATCAGGACGCTTTATTTCTTTATTACCATTACCATCTTATCGTTTTTCTTTCAACTGTTTGATTTCACTTCGCTGGTCGATAGAAACCTTTTATCATTTTTAAATATTCCTAGGTATAACCTTTTGTATGGCGCTAAATAGCCTGACAGTGCTGATGTGCCGTAAAAATACAATCAGCCAACCAACATATTTGCTGAGACCGGGCCCATACCGACCACCCGTGTAGAAGAAGCAGAGGCTAAAGCAATGTATTCCATCGGAAAGCCTCTGCTCAACTACCAGGATCCTTTCCTCCTCCGACACGGGTCGCAACCCACGGCAAACAGGTTGCCTCTACTTAGTCGCCTCTAACGACACGTGGTGAGGACACGTCGGGCCAATTCTACAACCCCGGACCCGCATGGGGATGATATCGATGGTCGATATGAAATCTTTTATTATTTTTAAATGATCATACATAAAACCTTTTGTATGGCGCTAAATAGCCTGACAGTGCTGGTGCGCCGTAAAAATATAACCAATCAGTCAACATTATAACATTTACTGTGCTATATTATATTTTTAAAAATGTTATATGATTTTACTGTTATCGTGATTAATTTATGCCACTAAACGAATGGTCCTAATGGAGAGAAAAGATTTAAATGGAATGAATCAATATATGATATTGACATATGTAATAGCAGAAATATTTACGTATAATCGCTCATATTGAACCTGAATATCTGAAATTGTAGTATTCCAGTATCACACATATCAAATTTAGAAAGAATATTGGCAGCACATAGCATAATGCACACACACACACACACACACACACACACACACACACACACACACATACATATATATATATATATATATATATATATATATATATATATATATATATATATATATATATATATCAGAAAAATATGATTATGACGGTGATCCTCATCCACACTGGACAACATAAATAAACAATTGAACTCACTACATACAAAAAAATCCTGATGAAATAAATCAGCATCTGGAACGAGTGCAAAAATATGGCGTATTTGTATAGAGATGGTCCAAAGGGGCGAATGAATTACTTTCCATTCCAGCAAAGTTTCAGTCACGTACTAAGGATGTATGTCACATTTCAAAACAATTGTATAAATATCAACTCACAGGAAGTCGCTCTTAGCCTTATTTCAACAACCTCTTCTCTAATGGATTTCAGTGTCAACATAAAGAAGACAACACTCCGAGTTGATGAGAAAGAAACATGAACCACCGAGTATGAAATAGTGGTATAATTAACGCTTTGAGTTACACGATAAATGAATAAAATTTCTTTACTACGAGTCCATAAAAAGAAGACACCATATTACAGAGAGCCAACGAAAATGAACGCAATGTTTAATCACGAGTCTACGAAACGAAGGCTATATTTTAGATAGTCCACGTAAAAAAGAAAATGTATTACTTAGAGTTTGTGAAAAGAACACACAGACACATCAAGATAATCTGCCCAGGCCCTTGAAAGCAAGCGTATAGATATATAAAGAGGCAATTTAGATGTTT
This sequence comes from Megalonaias nervosa, assembly GCA_016617855.1. Classification (NCBI taxonomy): domain Eukaryota; kingdom Metazoa; phylum Mollusca; class Bivalvia; order Unionida; family Unionidae; genus Megalonaias; species Megalonaias nervosa. The sequence goes on from JAECUM010091138.1 coordinate 13,628, forward strand.
TAAGATTTATGAACAACACTCCACCCCAACAGCTATCCACACAAACAAGCAGAATTTCTGCATAGCAAAATATACATGTGCATGATTATGACAAATTATCATTAAATTATTATCATTATTTTAAAAGTATTTTTGCCAAGTAGTCTTCAAATTATGGCAAAATACAGGGAAGTAACTCGCCACACTTCTTTACATATGCACATCTAAACGAAAAATCATAGCCATTCTCGTACTAGTAATTGACATGTTTCTAGATCAGTAATGAAGTGTTACCATCAACTATTTTTTATATCTATTTCCTCCTTATTAATTATTGTACATACAACTTTCCACTTTCAAAATAGCCAAAATACATTCAAAGAAAACATCAAACTTACCTCAGGACAAATTCAGCTATAAGGACGACATTCACTTTGTTGCATGCAGGTTATGGAAGGGTCTTTAAATCCTTTGTCTTCATCACCAAAACAAAGGCTGGGAGTTTCAAGTTAGCTGGCTTCCTTTCCACTTAAACTTGTGCCAGCTTTATGGCTGAACAATAGTATTCGACGGAATAAGCCGACAAATCTATTCATAGATGCTAATCAAGAACATACACAGTGGGTCATGCAATACAATACGTGAACGAAATATGCGATTATGTGAATGGGAACGAAAAGTACTTTTTTTTAAACAAACTTTGGACCGGAAGGTATGTACTGTTATAATTTACAATTTTAAAATCTATGAAGCAGTTGAAATCGGAACAAATAACTGCGTTCAAAAATATTGGTTGTGTATTATCGCATCAAAACTTTCGGCTCTTGAAACAATGTGCCAAAATGTTAATGCAGTAAGTGATTAATATCCATGAAAATGGCTATAATCGTTGCCTCTGATAGGTTTCAAACAAGTTATGGGCACACGGAGAGAATCTACTCATTTTCTATTTGGAAAATGGGGAATAAATCTTGAATAAATGAAGAAGAAAAATAAAATACAAACCTGAATTTAAAATTATAACAACTTCGAATAAAATTGGAGGCGTTGTTATTGAGCAGAATATGAGAATCAGGTGTGTTTTCCTAATATCATAATAATTGAATGGTCTTTCTAGATTTATTCCCTAAAAGAGTATAATCTGTACTAAGCTGAAGAACTCAATGTCCTGAGTGCTTTGTATATTCTCCCATAAATGTCCCGAGATCCCTATTTCCTCAAGATGGGTTAATAGGGTACCTAAGGATCCATACGAAAGACGTGTCCCTTTTTCATTCTTCCTGTCGACAGTCTAAATTTGTTGAATCGAAGTTTGCTTTGGATATTAACCTGCTAAGTAATGAGTATAAACTGCCACACTGAAGACATCGTAGCGATATGACTGAAAAATTGTTAAAGATACGATAAAAAACCAAATCACACACACACACACACACACACACACACACACACACACACACACATATCGTGGTTTTGTTGACATAATTTGCTGTTGGCGCTATTTTTGGAAACCAGAGTTGTAGTTGAAAACATATTGCAGTGTTATTAAATTTGACATTTTTGGTTACGTATCAGAATATTGGATAATGGCTGTTAATACGAAAATAGCTCTCCTTTCTGTGAAAACATGTCAACGTCGCATAACAAACAAACAGAAAGACCCCCATGCGGGTTAGGAGCTGTAGAATTTGCCCGACGTGCCTTGCTATGTGTCGTAAGAAGCGACTAAGTAGAGGCAACCTGTTTGCCGTGGGTTGCGACCCGTGTCGGAGGAGGAAAGGATCCTGGTAGTTGAGTAGAGGCTTTCCGATGCAGTACACTACTTTGGCCTCTACTTCTTCTAGACGGGTGGTCGGGATGGGCCCGGTCTCGACAAATCGGCTGGTCACGCCGAGTCCTAGGAGGTCTTTATTTCTCGCTCACTTTCTTTATCTTTCTCGTTGTATCTCTCTTGATACCACCGTTGCCCCTACATTCTATCCCTTTAACTTTCCCTTTTCCAAGTCTTAGAAGACTTCCTAGAAGGCGGTGGCTCAACGGGTCAATTGGGAGGTAATTTTACCGACTGAGTATGTCTTATGGGATGAATCAGGAGGTGAATTTACCCACTGAGTATAACATCTGTGTATCCCTGGCCCTTAAAAAGTGTCCTCTTGTTGGGCTCTGTGGTGGGTGGGGAGCACGGGTGCTGAATTTTTAAACACACGAACATGGAAAATTTCAACAACAAAAAAAAATCAACTTAAACAAACGCACCAAAACAGGATCAGACACAGATTACGAACCATGTGGTGTAGATTTATTTCCACGCTTCATGGTGATACAGTCTAAAGATGCCTCAAAACCGCTTACTGTACTCTCTCCGTTTGTTATTGAAAAACGATTACGGGCTTGAATTGGTACACCAAAAAGTGTTAAAAAGTTGAAATCGGGCTGCCTACTTGTCGAGTGTGAGCGACGAGATCAAACAGAAAACCTCAAGGAAATGAAAACTTTCTTCGATATTCCAGTGGCCTCGTTCGCCCACACATCACTCAATTCGTCCAAAGGCGTGATTCGCTGTCGTGACTTGGCTGGAGTCAGCGACACGGATATCATTGAAGGGATGAAAAACAAAGGTGTCACTGCAGTCCGTAGAATACGTATTAAACGTAACAACAATCTGCAGGACACCAACACCATTATACTCACCTTCAACAAATCAACAGTGCCCAGAGAGGTAAAAGTTGGCTTTCTGCAAGTGAAGGTTGATGTATACATTCCAAACCCACTTCGATGTTATAAGTGTCAGAAATATGGTCATCACGAAGACCGCTGCTCAAAAAGCCAAAGATGTGGCCGATGCGGAGACCATTCTCACCAGGAATCTGAGTGTAGAGCCACTCCGCATTGTGTCAACTGTGGAAAGGAGCACTGCGCCAATTCCAAGGATTGTGATACCCGGTAAAAGAAGAAGGAAATACAGAGGGTAAAATACACAGCCAACATTCCCTATCCAGAGGCCAGAAAGCTTGTACAGGCAAAAGCATCCCTTCCTGGCCCATCCTTCTCCACTTTAGTGAAGAACAATCCCAAAGCAACGAAGGACGCTCAAACACAGACAGATCCACCCGAGTCAACACCTCGCTCTAACCCCCTCCCCATAACCAAGCACAAAAAACCACGGCATCTATCCAAACAACTTTTAATAATACCCAACCACCGAAATCACCAAAGAACAAAAAGAGATCTCAAGGAAATAGGCAGCAAAAGGGGTCAGAAGACCCCATCAGACTCTATAACAGGTTTGGGGACATTGAGAGCATGGATGCAGAAGATACTACTCCATGTTCTCAAAGTAGCTCCAAACCTAACAAAAAAATCATCCCCGTACTTCCTCCAGAGAAATAATCATACAGATTCTCTCCGCGAAAAGTCTAACCCAACTCCAAAATCTCCACTCTAAACTTATAATGAAGAACACGATCATACAATGGAATTGTCGAGGACTTAAAGCCAATTACAATGATATTCTCCTGCTTTTAAACGAATATGATCCTGCAATACTGTGCCTTCAGGAAACCTTTATGAAAGATACGGACAACATCACACTTTAACACTACTCCCTATTTAACATCTACTTTCAGAATGTTGACAGCGCCTCAGGAGGAGTTTCTATTGCTGTGAGCAATAGAGCCCCTGATAGCGTCATCCTTTTAAACACAAATTTGCAAGCCATTGCTGTAAGTGTCACTCTACATCGAGTGATTACTTTTTGTTCTATTTATATACCACCAAACACCAACTTATTACCAAATGAATTAGATACTCTTGTTCAACAACTTCCAGCGCCATTTGTTTTACTCGGTGATTTTAATGCCCATAACATTTTATGGGGATCAAATTACATAAGCGACAGGGGCAAAAAAGTTGAAGATTTCATTACTAGACACGATTTGTGTCTATATAACACCAAATCTCCAACATACTTACACCCAGGAACGGGTTTATACACGTGGATCGACTTGACAATTTGTTCTCCTTCACTACTTTTGGATTATAATTGGAAGGTCGCTGATGACCTTCACAGCAGTGATCACTTTCCAATCTCTCTTAAGAACACCAACGTTACAATTGATGACGCAATTCCACAGTGGAATTTAAAGAAGGCTGACTGGGCCAAATTTGAAACACTTTGTACAGCTAGACTTAACAGGAATACCGTCCTAAACGACAATGACCCTATTCGACAATTTACAACCGTCTTAATTGAGATTGCAGAAGAATCCATTCTTAAGTCCTCACCGAACTGTAAAAGAACCCAAAAACCGTGGTTCACTAAAGAATGTAAAGATGCCATTAGACAACGCCAGGAAACACTGAAAAAAATTTAATAATCGTCCAACGCCCGAAAATTTAACTCAGTACCGTATTGTTCGGGCCAAAGCTCGCCGCACGATTAAAGAAAGTAAACGAGCATCATGGAAAAAATATGTTTCAACTTTAAATTCTCGTTCCTCAATAAAGAAAGTTTGGGATACGATCCGCAAAATAAATGGAAAGGGAAAACAAAATTCTTTCCGACATCTGAAACTAAATAACAATTTCAATACCAAACAAGAAATAGCTAATATACTTGCTGATTGTTTCACTAAAAATTCCTCATCGTCTAATTATTCTTCAGCTTTCCGAAGATTAAAAGCTCAAAAAGTAACAACACGGTTGAAATTCACATCGAATAACTCAGAAAGTTATAACCAACCGTTTTCATTGTCGGAGCTTATGGAATCTGTGAATAAGGCCCATGATACATCCGCTCTACCTGACGATATACATTACCAGTTTTTGAAACACCTTCCAGAACCATTTTTAACAGTTCTTCTGGAAATCTTCAATGATTTATGGATTACTGGTAATGTACCAACAATTTGGAAAGAAGCAACGGTAATACCAATTCCCGAACCAGGCAAAGATAGCGCAGATCCTACCAACTATAGACCCATATCAGTGACTAGCTGCGTATACAAAAGAATGGACCCCCCTGCAGGTCCGGGGTTGTAGAATTGGCCCGCCGTGCCTCGCTACGTGTCGTAAGAGGCGACTAAGTAGAGGCAACCTGTTTGCCGTGGGTTGCGACCCCTGTCGGAGGAGGAAAGGATCCTGGTAGTTGAGCAGAGGCTTTCCGATGCAATACACTACTTTGACCTCTACTTCTTCTAGACGGGTGGTCGGGATGGGCCCGGTCTCGACAAATCGGCTGGTCACGCCGAGCCCTAGGAGGTCTTTACTTACTCGCTCACTTTCTTTATCCTTCTCGTTGTATCTCTCTTGATACCACCGTTGCCACTACATTCTATCCCTTTAACTTTCCCTTTACTAAGTCTTAGAAGACTTCCTAGAAGGCGGTGGCTCAACGGGTCAATTGGGAGGTAATTTTACCGACTGAGTATGTCTTATGGGATGAATCAGGAGGTGAATTTACCTACTGAGTATGGGGCCCCGAGTGGCCGAGTGGTCTAAAGCGCTGTCCGTTACGGATCACTGCCATCTCACCTCTGTCTGCGTTGGTTCGAGTCTAAGATTCGGCGAATGTGGTTATGTGAGAAAGCTTGCCAGTAGCTTCTCGTGGGTCGATGGTTCTTTCCGCGGATTTCCCGGTTTCTTCCTCCACCATTAATACTGGCCGCCATGTATAGCCTACCGTGTGCTGAAAAATGGCGTTAAGTCCCACAACAACAACAACAACAACAACCTACTGAGTATAACATCTGTGTATCCCTGGCACTTGAAAAGTGTCCCCTTGTTGGGCTCCTTGGTGGGTGGGGAGCACGGGTGCTGAATTTTAAATCCACCAACATGGATATTTTAAATAAAAAATCAACTCAAACGTACCAAAACTGGATCTGACTCAGATGACGAACCATGTGGTGTGGAATCATTTCCACGCTTCATGGTTATACAATCTACAGACGACTCAAAACAGCTAGCCTCACTGTCTCCGTTTGTTATCGAAAAAACAATTACGGGTATAATTGGTACACCAAAAAGTGGAAAGAAGTTGAAATCGGGCTGCCTACTTGTTGAATGTGAGCGACGGGGTCAGACCGAAAATATCCGGAAAATGAAGACATTTTTCGATATTCCAGTGACCTCATTCGCTCACACAACACTCAACTCGTCCAAAGGCGTGATTCGATGTCGGGACTTGGCCGGAGTAAGCGACAAAGATATCATCGAAGGGATGAAAAACGAAGGTGTCACTGCTGTTCGCAGAATAAGAATAAACGTAATAACAATCTGCAAGACACCAACACATTCGTACTCACCTTCAACAAGCCAGCAGTTCCCAGAGTGGTCAAGGTTGGCTTTTTGCAAGTGAAGGTTGAGATTTACATATCCAACCCCCTTCGATGCTATAAATGTCAGAAATATGGCCATCACGAAGATCGTTGCTCAAAAAGCCAGATATGTGGCCGATGCGGAGACCATTCTCACCAGGAAGCTGAGTGTAGAGCCACTCCGCATTGTGTCAACTGTGGGAAAGAACACCACGCCAATTCCAAGGAATGTGATACCTGGAAACAGGAGAAGGAAATACAGAGGGTTAAATACACATCCAACATTCCCTATCCAGAGGCCAGAAAGCTTGTACAGGCAAAAACATCACCTACTGGCCCATCCTTCTCCTCTGTAGTTAAAAACAATCCTAAAGCAACGAAGGACGCTCAAACACAGACAGATACACCCGAGTCAACACCTGGCTCTAACACCCCCCATTACCAAGCACAAAAAACCACGGCATCTACCCAAACAACTTTTAATAACACCACACCACCGAAGTCACCAAAGAGTAAAAATAGATCTCACGGAAATAGGCAGCAAAAGGGGTCTCATGACCCCATCAGACTCTATAACAGGTTTGGGGACATTGAGAGCATGGATGTCCTCAAAGTAGCTCCAAACCTAACAAAAAAATCACCCCCGTACTTCCTCCAGAGAAATAATCATACAGACTGTCTCCGCGAAAAGTCTAACCTAGCTCCAGAATCTCCACTCTAATCTTAAATGAAGAATACCATCATACAATGGAACTGTCGAGGACTTAGAACCAATTACAATGAAATTCTTCTGCTTTTAAACGAATATGATCCAGCAATAATATGCCTTCAGGAAACCTTTTTAAAAGATACGGACAACATCACACTTAAAAACTACTTCCTGTTTAACACCTACTTACAGAACGTTGACAGGGCCTCAGGAGGGGTTTCTATTGCTGGAAACAATAGAGCCCCACATAGCGTCATCCCTTTAAACACAAATTTGCAAGCCATTGCTGTGAGTGTCACTCTAAATCGAGTGATTCCATTTTGTTCTATTTACATACCACCAAACACCAACTTATTACCAAATGAATTAGACACGCTTGCTCAACAACTTCCCGCGCCATTTGTTTTACTCGGTGATTTTAATGCCCATAACATTTTATGGGGATCAAATTACATAAGCGACAGGGGCAAAAAGGTTGAAGATTTTATTACTAGACACGACTTGTGTCTATTTAATACCAAGTCTCCGACGTACTTGCACCCAGGAACTGGTACATACACATGTATCGACTTAACGATTTGTTCTCCGTCACTACTTTTGGATTATAATTGGAAGGTCGCTGATGACCTTCACAGCAGTGATCACTTTCCAATCTCTCTTAAGAACACCAACGTTACAATTGATGACACGATTCCACAGTGGAATTTAAAGAAAGCTGACTGGGCCAATTTGAAACACTTTGTACATCTAGAATTAACAGGAATACCGTCCTAAACGATAATGATCCTATTCGACAATTTACATCTGTTTTAATTGAGATTGCACAAGAATCCATTCCTAAGTCCTCGCCGAATTGTAAAAGAACCCCAAAACCGTGGTTCACTAAAGAATGTAAAGAAGCCATTAGACAACGCCGAGAAGCACTGAAAAAATTTAATAATCGTCCAACGCCCGAAAACTTAACTCAGTACCGTATTGTTCGGGCCAAAGCTCGCCGCACGATTAAAGAAAGTAAAAGAGCATCATGGAAAAAATATGTTTCAACTTTAAACTCTCGTTCCTCAATAAAGAAAGTTTGGGACACGATCCGCAAAATAAATGGGAAGGGAAAATACAATTCATTCCGACATCTGAAGCTAAATAAGAACAATTTCAATACCAAACAAGAAATAGCTAATGTACATGCTGATTGTGTCTGCAAAAATTCCTCATCGTCTAATTATTCAGAAGCTTTCCGAAGATTGAAAGCTCATAAAGAAAAAACACGGTTGAAATTCACATCGAATAACTCAGAGAGCTATAACCAACCGTTTTCATTGTCGGAGCTTATGGAATCTTTGAATAAGGCCCATGATACATCTGCTGGGCCTGACGATATACATTACCAGTTTTTGAAACACCTTCCAGAACCATCCTTAACAGTTCTTCTGGAAATCTTCAATGATTTATGGATTACTGGTAATGTACCAAAAATTTGGAAAGAAGCAACAGTAATACCAAACCAGGCAAAGATAGCGCAGATCCTAGCAACTATAGACCTATATCATTAACTAGCTGCGTATGCAAAACAATGGAACGAATGATCAATTGTCGGCTTGTATGGTATTTCGAAACCAACAATTTAATATCTCCTTTCCAAAGTGGCTTTCGTTATGGTCGTAGTACGAATGATCATCTGGTTAGACTGGAAACATTTATTCGCGACGCTTTCATCAAGAAGGAACACTTAGTAGCGGTTTTCTTTGATTTGGAAAAGGCCTATGACACAACATGGATGTACGGAATACTAAATGACCTACACGATCTGGGTCTAAAAGGCCGACTGCCCTCGTTCATATCAAACTTCCTCTCAGACAGGGAATTCAAGGTACGAGTGGGCTCCACCCTCTCTGATATGCACGATCAAGAGATGGGTGTGCCCCAGGGCAGTATTTTATCCGTGATGCTTTTCAACATAAAAATTAATAGCATCACCAAGTGTCTGAATCCAGTTGTGGATTGCTCCCTATATGTTGATGACTTTTTAATATGTTACCGATCCAAGCACATGCATACAATTGAAAGACAATTACAGCAAAATATCAACAAGATTCAAAATTGGGCCAATACTAACGGTTTCAAATTCTCGAAATCAAAAACTGTATGTATGCATTTCTGTCAGCTACGAAGACATCATGATGGACCTAGACTCACGCTGGACGGAACACCTATTCCAGTTGTTGAGGAAGCAAAATTCTTAGGTATTATCTTCGACAGAAAACTGACCTTTATTCCACACCTGAAGAATTTGAAAGCTAAATGCTTGAAGTCTCTAGACTTACTTAAAATAATAGCGCACACCGACTGGGGTGCTGATAGGAAAGTCATACTCAGTTTATACAGAACATTTATTCGCTCGAAACTAGACTATGGTTGCGTTGTCTATGGTTCAGCCAGGAAGTCCTATTTGAAGATGCTAGACCCAATTCATCATCAGGGAATAAGACTTGCCTTGGGAGCATTTAAGACATCCCCGTGTGAAAGCCTACTCGTTGAAGCGAACGAACCACCTTTACCACAACGTAGAGAAATGCTTTCTGCACAGTATGCTCTCAAATTAAGCTCAAACCCTCTGAACCCTGCTTTTTCGGCTGTTTTTGAACCCAAATATAAAACCTTATATGACAATAAACCAAACGTCATACCTACCTTTGGCATTAGAATATTACCATGCCTTGACAGTACCAAAATTGATCTTTCAAAAATTCTGAAAACGACCGTCTCCGAAACACCTCCCTGGCTACTTCAACAACCAAAGGTACTTTTCACATTACACGATGGAAAAAAATCGGAGATAAACCCTTCCATCTTCCACAACTGTTACCATGAACTAATCGCCCAATTTCAAAATTATACAAGAATATATACTGATGGATCAAAAGATGAGGAAAAGGCTGCTGCAGCCTTCGTTAGTGGAAAACACACAACAAAAGTTCGCTTGCCAAATGGTACATCCATTTTTCAGCTGAAATCAGAGCAATAGACCTTGCATTGCAATATATTGAAAGCAAGCGTATTTTAAATAGCATCATCTTCTCCGATTCACTATCAGTACTTCAGTCACTACATAATAGAAAACTGGAGAATCCATTATTAGCTAATGTTCTCCTTAAACATACTGAGCTGAGTACCTCACACAATATAGTATACCGTTGGTTACCCAGCCATATTGGAATTAAAGGTAATGACAAAGCAGACCGCGCTGCTAAAATGGCTCTATCACTAGAACCATCTCATTTTAATACACCGTATACGGATTTTATACGTAGTATCAAAGAATGTTTACGTCAGAAATGGCAGGCATCATGGAATGATGCCGTGAATAACAAACTTCATGCCATCAAGCCAACCCTAGGAGAATGGACTCCTTCCTACAGAGCCGTCCGTAGGGAGGAGGTAGTCGTTGCAAGAATTCGAATCGGCCATACTTATTTAACCCACTCCTATATACTAAAAGGAGAAGACCCACCAGAGTGCATATCTTGCAATGAACCATTCACTGTTAAGCACTTTATGTTGGAGTGTTTCGACCTCCAACCTACGCGTAATCATTATTACAATGTGCATGACATTAGGGAACTCTTTGATACAGTTAGCATTTCTTATATTATAGACTTCCTGAAGGAAGTAAATATTTATCATAAGTTATAGCTTTTATGCTATCACCTTAAACAGTTTTATGTGCTATATATATACCGTCGTTAGATTTTAATTACCTTTCATCTGTTTTAGTTGTCATACATCATTTGCACTCCCCGTTGATCTGGAAACTTTATTTATCACCGTTACTATTTTATCGTTTTACCTTCAACTGTTTGGTTTCGTATCGCTGGTCGATACGTAATCTTTTACCACTTTTAAATAATGAAAGATATAACCTTTTGTATGGCGCTAAATAGCCTCATAGTGCTGGTGCGCCGTAAAAAATTAAACCAACCAACCAACCAACCTTCCTTCCTGCATTGGAAGCTTTATCAATCATCCGCACGATGATCGAATAATAGTTACAGATGCCTTGGTGGGCCAAAACTATATATATATATATATATATATATATATATATATATATATATATATATATATATATATATATATATATATATATATACACTATGCGACGTGTATTGGATATGCAACTATTATTGAATCATCGTGCGGTTAATTGATACAGCAATACGGGAGCCGTTTACCCTAATTCCTAAAAGAAGTAAATATTTAATCTAAGCTATATCTTTTGTGCTATTACCTTGAGCAGTTTTATGCAATGTATATAGCGTCCCTTATTTTCAATACCTTTTCATCTGTCTTCATTAACACACACCATTTGCATTCCACTTTTGATCGGGAAGCGTTATTTATTACCGTTACTATCTAATCGTTTTACTTTCGAATCTTTGGTTTTATATCGCTGGTCGATACGGAACCTTTTACCACTTTTAAATGATCCTACATATAACCCTTTTTTATGGCGCTAAATAGCCTAACAGTGCTGATGCGCCGCAAAAATACAATCAATCAATCAATCATTTTCCTTTAAAACCCCGCATGTCTTGGGGCTCCAAAACCCCTTTGGGCCATCATCGTAGCCCCGGGATGCGATTTCCCCTAATACTTCACTGCCTGCTAGCAAATCTTGACGGCATTAGCAGGACCCAATATATGAATTTTTGAAGAAAGAATCACTTTTTTCAATACTTCCGGTAGAAATTAACATATCCTTTAACAAAATAATGCATGAATTGGACTTAGAAACGATTATTTGTTTTGTCTTAAAATACTCAGAAACTAGGATTCCTTGGTTCTGAAGGAAAATAAAACTAAGTAAAAAGAAGACCATCCTAAAATCTCTTACCCAAAAATAATGGCAAGGATATATAGAAATCCTGTATAATTAAAATTAATCAGGGAAAGAATTTTTAAACTATAAATTTGTCATGCCTTGTATAGGAGATCAGGTGTAGATGAATATCCTGTATTCCGGCAACATATACGCCAATAGAATTACAGAAGAGTTAGAGTATGCAAAATTCTGGACCGTATTGACCCAATTTACATCGGCTTGGTTTGCTGTTACGTGATGTCATTCTCGAACAGGTCAAACAGGAACGAATTTAAAAATGTATTGTTTGTCTGGTCATATCAAGTAAATAGTCACGGATTTTGTGATATATACTGTTCGGTCGATGACTAGAAACAGAAACAATGACTATTTCTTTCCTTGTTGTAATTACTAGTTTTCCTTAGAGAATGAAAGTAGCAGTTTTGGCAGTTATATCACGGACATTTAAAGTTCATTTATTGTTTATATTGTACCCAATTTATCATGACCTCGGAATACGTGAAATAAAATTTGATATGTTAAAATAAGTACAAAAATAAATTTGTGCCAAGTATAGTCCTTGAATGTACTTGCTTCCAGTCATTAACACTCAACAAGATTTTTTGTAACATGAACATTTGGAAGTGACAATGCTCAGAAAAAGTCGATATTTTTCTGTCTTGGGACAGTTCTTTTACCGTGTGCCTGTAGCCATTGCGGTCTTTTTGTTTTTGGTAAGACAGCATCATTTACATAATAAATGTACAGTAACGCATATAATGCGCCATCGGAATTTATGGAAGATATTGTCAGGGGCTTACTTCAGTTTTCAAATGCAAAATACTATGCACGTGATAGTGGTAGCTGACAAAACAAAAGGTCAAAATAGATCAAAATTAACACCACATTGGAATGATTTTTGTCAAGAAAGCAAAGTGAATTTTAAGGCTAACTAGGTATAATAGAAATGTACTCTGTTTGTTTCAGAAAATGGAGGTAAGCCCTTTAAAACGTCTGTTATAAACGTCATTGCTTTTCAGCACACCATTTGGGAATTTATGACGTTAGCAACGTCAGTGCTTTTTCAGTACACAAGTTGGGTGCATGACACTCACATTTTCAGTGCTTGTCAACACAACGATTTGTTTATGACGTTAGCAACTTCAGTACTTTCCAGCACATCGACTCAGTGCATGGCGCTGGCAACGACAGTGCTTTTGAGTACTTTGACTGGGTGCGTGACGCTGGCAACTTCAATTCTTTTCAGCACATCGACTGTATGCCGCGTTATTTTCTAGTATGACAGTAATAAACATTTTCGTAATAATGTATTCCAAGACAGAGGAAACTCGGATTATGCACAGAATCGACACCCATCAGACCATGTTGTGTAAACTGTAACTGGCCAGTTAATTAAAAATACAATATACATCTAATGTACTGATGTGTTTTTACCTTCCCATATTCATCCAAGCATAATGAGTAAAAATATAGAGAAAGGTAACTTATATATGCAATTGTATTACTCATCCAAGTATGCTGCGTAAAAATAGAGAGAATGGTAACCTAAATATGCAGTTGTATTACTAGCCTGCAGATCAATTTCTACGTTATTCATGTAACATCCCTCTGCGGATCAAGGGTTGTAGAATTTGCCCGACGTGCCCTCACTACGTATTTTAAGAGGCGACAAAGTAGAGGCAACCTGTTCGCCGTGAGTTGCGTCCCGTGTCGGGGGAGGAACGATCCTGGTAGGTGAGCAGAGGCTTTCCAATGCAATACACTACTTTGGTGGTCGGGATTGCCTGGTCTCGACTAATCGGCTGGTCACGCCAAGTCCTAGGAGGTCTTCATTTACTCGCTTACTTTCTCTATCTTTGTGAATGTATTTCTCTTGATACCACCGTTGCTCCTACTGCCTATCCTACTCATTATAGTACTTCAGTCACTACACAAGAGAAAACTGGAGAACCCATTATTAGCCAATATTCTCCTCAAAAATACTAAGCTGAGTACCTCCCACAATATAGCATAATGTTGGTTACCCAGCCATATTGGCACTAAACGTAATGAAAAAGCAGACCCCGCTGCTAAAATGACCCTGTCACTAGAACCATCTGATTTTAAAATACCGTATACTGATTTTAAACCTAGTATCAAAGGATCTTTACGTCAGAAATGGCAGGCATCATGGAATGATGTATTGAATAACAAACTTCATGCAATCAAGCCAACCCTAGGAGAATGGACTCCTTCTTACAGAGCCGTCCGTAGGGAGGAGGTAGTCATTGCAAGAATTCGAATTGGTCAACTTATATAACCCACTCCCACATAGTGCATTTCTTGCAATGAAATATTAACTGTTAATATATATATATATATATATATATATATATATATATATATATATATATATATATATATATATATATATATATATATATATATATATATATATATCACCAACGTTACACTCAATGAAACAATTCCATAGTGGAGTTTAAAGAAGGCCGGCTGTGCCAAGCTTGAAACACTTTGTATAGCTAGGCTTTACACGGATACCGTTCTAAACGACAATGACCTTATTAAATATTTTACTTCTGTCTTACTCCATATTGCAGAAGAATTCATTCCCAAGTCCTCACCGAACTGTCAAAGGACCAAGAAAACCAAAGAATGTAAAGAAGTCGTTAGATAACGCCGAGAAGCACTGAAAAAATTTAATAATCGTCCAATGCCCGAAAATTTAACTGAGTACCGTATTGTTCGGGCCAAAACTCGCCGCACTATTAAAGAAAGTAAACAAGCATCATGGAAACAATATGTTTCAACTTTAAATACTAGTTCCTCTATAAAGAAAGTTTGGGACATGATCCGCAAAAAATGGAAAGGGAAAACACAATTCCTTCTGACATCTGAAACTAAGCAAGACTATCAGTTTCAAACATTACATAGTTAATATACTAGCTGATAGTTTCTCTAAGAAATTTTCATTGTCTACTTATTCAGCTCAAAAAGAAAAGACACGGTTGAAATTCACATCGAATAATTCGGAAAGTTATAATCAACCGTTTTCACTGTTGGAGCTTATGGAATCTTTGAATAGAACCCACGATACATCCACAGGGCCTGACGAAATACATTGCCAATTTTTGAAATCACCTACCAGAACCATCATTAGCAGTTCTGAAAATGTTCAAAGATTTATGGATTACAGGTAATGTACCAAAAATTTGGAAAAAAGCAACAGTAATACCAGTTCCCAAACTATGTAAAGATAGCGCAGATCGTACCAAATATCAACCCACTGCTCAGTAGAACTGTGTACAAAACAATGGAATGAATAATCAATTCTCTTATATGGTACATGGAAACTAACAATATAATATCTCCTTTCCAAAGTGCTTTTGATATGGCCGTTGCACCAATGATCATCTGGTTAGACTGGAAACATTTATTCGCGACGCTTTTATCAAGAAGGAACATTTAGTGCAATACAAAGAACCATAAAAAACAAATTGTGCTTATATCCACAAATAAAAGCTACAAGAAAACATAAAACGAACACACTTCATCCTCACATTCGACCCAGAGAGCCCCCAAGTATGTCGCCTCATTCTAAACTACTGGCCAACCACTGAATCGGTTGTCAATCTTTCTACACAGACCACTTGTAGCATTCTGTAGCTCTCAAACTTTAACAGACATGCAAGTCAGGGCAAAGTTAAAACTACTCTCAAATCAAGAAATATATTGGAAATGGGACCCTTGTGGAAATAAAATATGCAATACTTGCCAACACATGAAGGACACAAACACATTTTCCAGTACAATCACCGATGAAAAGTTAAACATTCACATCCATATAAGCCCGTACTGTAACATAACCAGTCCCTACTGTAAAATGGTCAAGTCCGTACTGTAACATGCAACAGGAAGTCTGTAATATCCCACCACAGGTAAGGCATGCAGCACCCAGTACGTCAGACAAACGCAGAAATTAAATATTAGAATGAATCTCTACATTAAAAAAATGAATTGGACAGTTGTGAATAGATCTACTTGCTTATGTTACCAAACTGGATGCCATATCCGCCCTACCATAGTATTTTATTAGGAATCATCCTAAAAGGTAGGAACTTTCAACCCATTTAACCTTGCTAGTTTTATTTATTGAATTTCTATAGACAACAATCATATTGATCCTGTATAGTATTACGTGTTTTCTTCTTGTTTCGCTTGTGTAATTGCATGTTATGGCTTTTAAAAAGGAATCAGTATATATATATATATATATATATATATATATATATATATATATACGAGAGAGATCAAATCAAATTTCATTTGAGTGCAGGGAATTTTCTGTTGAAATGTGACGTTAAGTGCAAAGCAGTGCGGCATGGATAATTATTCCTACAGTGTTACGCTAATGGAGACAAAAAATTGTACATGTATATAAAATGTGACGTTATCGAATAAGTCTTGAGTTGTGTGTGTTTTAGCGTGGTTGTTTAGAATCTTTTGGCATTTACTTTGGATACAAACTTTTTAAACCTGTTACTGTGTCTGAAAGAACCGAAACAAACCAAATGGGTTTCCGCGTCATGCCAATAATGTGTGACAAGTTTAATTCTGGTACATTTAAAAACGCAATACTAGCTACATGCAAAAGAATTTTGTGACGTGTATATATATATATATATATATATATATATATATATATATATATATATATATATATATATATATATATATATATATATATATATATATATATACATTCGGTATGGAGGCCAATATGCCTCTGCCATATTTATGGTGGAGATCAAAGAAAACCGGTTGGTGTGTACCCTTAGTCAGGGGAGTTAGGTCAGTCAAGAGATAGGTTATTGATGTAGACGTGTATCTGGTTTGCATTTATATAGTTCCAGATGTGATTTCTGATGTAGCTGATGTAGATAAGGTACTTTTCTTTACTTGACTTTCTTCATTCTTGAAGACTACCAGCAGTGTGAAATCAATAATTCACACCGATACTAGGTCAGTGTTATAATGTGCACTGAAAGTCAAATTTTGATATTGCTGAAAATGAAGAAGTAAGCTTTAGAGTTGTTTGAAGTAGTTTCAGTCCCAGGATCCTGACTGCATTTACACGTGTTGAGATAATGACCATTTGACCATTCAAACACCTATGCATTTTGATACTTGGCAGTCGTAAACAGATACTTCTGTCACAATTCCGTCCAACCCCCAAACCCCCGAACCATACGTGTCCATCACTGTTCCCTCGAGATATAGAAAAGATCGTTCCATGGTAACATATGGTCAAGCAACTTAATATAAACCTGACGGATACATGGAAAATATCAAACTGACAGTGTGTGCATCTGCAACCTAACAGCATAAAGGTGAGTCTTACATTTCATATTGACACTGTTAACGTGATATTTCCCCCCCCCTTTTTATTGAAGAGGTGCCTTACATTGTAGGTATTTTCATAATAATTCATGTCAAAAGCATTTGAACTTTTTATTAATTATTAGTTAATGATATTTATGATTAAAAATGAAACAACTGTATAGATCTAATTACTGTAAATTTACAATTTTATACGAATTCACTGAAAACTATTTCTTTATTATCAGTTTAAATGCATACAAGCGTTCTTTTAGTAATATACTGTATAGCAAGGTATTAACCATGGGATGCCATACCTTGCCAGAAAGGGAGATAACGTAATCAATACATAAATAGGGAATTTCATGGAAATGAAGTAAATTTTCGGCTCCAAATTTAAAAGCTGGATGGATATATAGTTATCATTTATTTTCAAAGCAATAAAAACAAATTCTTTACCACAAAATAAAAGTAATAATAATAACAATGATGATGATGATGATAATAATAATAATAATAATGATAATAATAATAATAATAATAATAATAATAATAATAATAATAATAATAATAATAACAATAATAATAATAACAAAAATAATCTTTATTCCTAGCAACATTGACCACCGGCCCAAATTTCATACATATATGCAAAAATAGAGTACAATCATGACATATAACAATTCTACGATTTTGAACACACTTACTTTCAAATATTCATAGATTTTACTAGATAAATAATAATGCTAATATTACTGTTGAGTCTCTGCAGAAGGTTATAAAACTGTATGCAGTTTACATTACAACGAAAACATGTAGGTAAATAAGCATGTCCCAAATTATGGGATATTTAACAGCAAAGTGAAGCTCATCATCTATATCTGCACAAGAAGATACAGTCTTTCAGCATTGGGAATATTTTTAAATTAACCTATATTTGCCATTATGGGAAAGGTTCAATTTTGTTAACACACTAAGTAAGCGAACACTTTTCGAAGAGTTCAAACAATTTATATAGTATTGACAATTCAGATTGTTTCTGTTCATCTTGCAGAATCGTAATCTATTAATTTAATTTAGTTCTTGTAGAAACATCTTTACAACGTTGTTTCAATATAATGAAATATAGTTTCTCATCACCCACTCCTTGAGTATCCCAATCTTCTCCAATTCCGAGTGAAAACAGTAACTGACTATTTTCCCAACCATAACGGTGTTCGCCCCATGTCAGTTGTAGATTACAGCTACGTTTTGGGAATCTAACATCAGTCATCTTTGATAATTTCAACCAGTACTTAAGAATTCTACTATATCCTACTATTTACATTCAGATTCTATGTAACTAATTATATATAAAAGCATCTGAAGTGTGTTTTGTTATTCCAATAAAATATTTACATAGATACGAATATACAGTCTCAATGTCATTTGCTTTGTAAAAACCCAAACTTCTGACCCATAATTCAAAATTGGCATTATTTTAGTATCAAATATTGTAAGAGTTTTTGTGTGCAGTCTAGTCTTCAATCTTTAACGTCACATTGATGCATGTTCTGCTAGCGCTTTTTGACATATATACCATGTTCTGTTGGAAGAGAATACACAACCAAGAGATTTACAATAAGATACTGTCTCATTTGGCAATCATCAAGATACCAAGCTCTATCTTAGTATCAAATAGAGCTCAATCTTCAATCTTTAAAGTTCCTTTACTGCTTTTTCTGCTAGCGTTTTTGACACACACACACACACACACACACACACACACACACACACACACACATACACACACAACCAAGATATTTATAATAATATAATAAAATGCTGTCTCAATGACACAATCACCAAAATAACAACATTCAAATATCCCTTTTTCAAAAAAACTCAACTTTACTTTTTCGTATTTTTTTCTCTACTTTCCAGATGTTGCAGTATTCTTAGTTTATTAAAACCTATTTGAAGTTGAATAGCAGTATCGGCAAAATCATACAAGTCAGCTGCATACAATAGTACAGATAATTTAGCAAATTCTAATTTATGTTCTGGTCAGAAATGTGAGTCTTTAAATCATTTAAAACAATGAAAATAAAATAGCTGGTAAAACACAACCTTGCCTTATCCCAGCGGAGCAGTTAAATATTCTGTGAAACCATTTGGCTTTTTCACACAATCTTTGCCATTTGCATATATGACTTTTAGTATTGCAAGCATTTTGCTGCTAATATTTTTATTTACTAATTTATGATAATGCAAGTTCCTGTCAATACCTTCCAACGCTTTTTCTTAATCAACACAAAGAGCATAAATCCTGCATCTTTGTTTCCTCAGAAAAAAATTTCACATCGAAGTGCTTCGTGTAAATATATTAGGTATACTAGAATATTCACTTCCTCAACCAACTTGATCTTCGTCCAGAGTATTCTTTTCTCTGATCCAGTTAGCTAGTCTTTCATTTAAATTAAAGTAAATATTTTGCTGATTACTGATAAAAGGCCAATCCCTCCATAATTGTAAGGCATATTTATATTCCCCATTATGAAATTTGGATGCTTTAACAGCGGTTGCTTCATTTATTCTGAAAGTTTGGTCAATCCCATAATGCATATTAAATTATTCTGAAACGTACTGGTACTTTACGCTTACTGTTAATTTTCCATTCAGAACGGTATTTGGACATTTTAAAAATCTCCCTAAGGGTTTCGAATATTTCTCCGAAAGAATTTTAGTCAAGACTTTCCATTTCCTTTTGATGTATAGGTTACATTTGTGCATATTTATGTTCTTGTGTAGATTTTGATCGTTATTACATAAAACCATGTTATCTGTCATATTATGTTTGAAGTTTCTAAGTGTATCAAGTGCGCGATATTTTGCTACTTTACAGTCTGCATCATACCAAGGTTATTTGCTGACCGAAGCGTGATCAGTTCTTTTATTGACATCATTTGGAACTATATGCATCGTCTTTGCTGATTCACCAATACTTTCCATGAAAGAATTCAAAGCAATATCGAGTTGATTTTGTTTATCATTGTGAATAGATTTTTCAAAAAGCGAAGAGCTGATTCTTCGTATTTCATTCCATATGGAATCGGCCAGATCCAAGAGAAATATTATTGATTGATGAATAGATTAAATTCTATTGCATATTATGAAGTTTGTTACAAATGCATGCAATGATTGATCTAAAGGTAAGTATTATAAAGTTGTAGTGGAGTTATCTTGTATACTTTTAAAATTTCCATAGCCTTTATCATCTCCACTACCATTTGCAATCCTCAATCCAGACAGCAAGTGAACGTTTTTCACACACACACACACACACACACACACACACACACACACACACACACACACACACACATATATATAT
>JAECUM010091139.1:0-48634 GCA_016617855.1 Megalonaias nervosa
AGCTTTATCTATAATTTTCTTTTCTTTGTTTTTAAATCCATTAATATTTACAGTCAAGATTTTGAGGTTTAGTCCCTCCATCTTGGCTGAAATTGGTTTATTGTTTTATTTATAATATAAATTGTTTACTGGTCAAAAATAAAATTCCCCTTAGTGGGCAATCCTTTTTGCCTTATATTCCTGTAGAGTTAGAGGTTTATTTTGTGGATCCCTCTGTTGCTATCTATTTAGAGATATTGCCCTTTGTGATTCCCTTGCTTCTTTAAGTAATTCAATGACTTCTGGCTCCGACGGCGTCCTTGGGGTCGAAGCTGACCTCTTTCTCTTTTGGACTAAAATTGGTGTAATGGACTCTTTCCCTATGTCCCCTTTCGGTGGTGATTCTAGTATCAGGGATTCTTCTATTGTTTTTGTTCTCATTTGGCATTGTGTCATCCGCTACGAAGCAGGTTTTCTTCTTCTCTTTCTGTTTTTTCTCCTTGATTTCCAATTCTTTCTGCTTTTGCAGTCTTCTTGCTCTAGCTTTCGCTTTCTTCTTTTCCGCAGAGCTGGTTTGGCTCGCGTCTTGCCATTTGTCTGACTCATCTGTGGTGTTGGCCGTCTTGTTTTATGTCGTGTCTATTCATTCATTTATTTCTGGTGTTATCTGCTTCACCCCAGTCTCCTCATTTGTCTCTTTTGGGACTTCTTTCTCCATCTCTACGTTTTCTGTTTCATCTACCTCTATTGGTTTGTCTGTCCCTTTTTGGATGGGAGCTGCAGTCATCTGTCCCTTCTTTCCCTCTGCTATTGCTGCATAACTGTTCTTCACTTCCGTGGTCTGCACTTGGCAGTACCTTTGTAAATGCCCCACATTTCCACACTTAAAGCAGGGTTGATGAAACTGGCAACCTTTGTACCAGGTTTGGATTTTGAACCCCATTACGTAGAAGGATGTTGGTATTTTTCTCGCTTCTGTTTCCGTCAAGGTTATCAACCTGACCCCCGTCAGGATTTTGGGGAATCCCCAGTAGGTTGCCATCTGGTGGCTTATGGCTTTTACTCCAAATTGTTTCTCCATCTTCCCCAGTAGTTCTTCATTTGGGACTTCTATTGGAAGTCCTGATATGTGTATCTCTATATTCTTCTCCCCTAATTGTTTTATTAGGGGAGGCGGGCTATACACCTTTGCCTCTTTGCCTTTTATTTTAAACTTCTGGCCATTCTTGAATAGTATCTTTTCATTTCGTGGGAAGATATAGCATATACCTCTTCCTCCGTTTTGCAGCCCTTGGATCATATCGGGCTTAAGACCCATTGCAACTAAACCTTGCAGGAGTTCTGCTGGTCTTGGTCTCTCTCCTTCCGAAAAGTTGGTGAGGTCTATTACCTGGACTCCAGGTCTTCTATAAGCTAGCAAAAGTCTTCCTTGATCTGTCGTCTTAAGTTCCGTGGGAAAGTAACTTGTTATTCTCCCTCCTTGGGGCTTTGCCACAGCTGCTGCTGCCATCCTTTGGCTTAAAAGGATTGCCCACTTTCCAAATGCAAAAGCACAACAATATTTTAATTTTGCACAATTCAAATAATTTAGAATCAACAAAAATTCTGATAATATTACTAATAGTAATCCTAACAAATTAAGATACCTGTAGGATCTTACTACAATGGTTAAATCCGCTTAGAAACTCCAAGAACAACTCGCAGTCACACAAGATTTGTTTACGATTGACTTTACTTGTCCAACAGGAGTTTAACAATCTAAGATTATGTGTTGTGCAGTACTTAATAAAGTTTATAATTAAGATTATGTGCTGTGCAGTCCTTATATATACTGCTGTGCATATGCTACAAGTGAGTGGTGCAATCATTATATATAATGCTGTAAATATGCTATAATTATTTGTTGTGCCGTGTATAAAACATTCCTCTCTGAGGAATATTATTTTTATTTTTCTTGTTTTAAACAAATATTTATAGTAGTAGATGTTTAAAAATATCATTGTCAAATAAAAATCAACCATGTTGTCGATGAATAACATTGGATCAGTTGTCCAACCATACTGATCCGTACTTGCTCGATGAATGATAACCAACTTTTTTAATACAATCGCTTATTATTTTAGGTTCTATGCCAGTGTATCTCGAGGCTGATTTAATGGATTTAAATCTTTTAAAAAAATATGTTTGTTAGATCAACTCCAACATTTCTTATTGACGTTATCTCAAACCCCATCTTATATTATATTATATTGTTTAATATGAGATAAATATAGAGGTCCAGGATCCTCTTCTGAGCTCGAAACCTCTTTTGAGATAGGGCCCTCATATTCATTTACTACTGTGGTTTATTCAGAAAATTGTTTGCATTTAAGTGATACAATCCGTTCGTACTGGCGTCAAAACTCACCAATATTGAATCACTTTTCAGCCTATTTATAAAGGAACAGTCAGGATGCATTGATAATATGCAGACGTACTATTGATTGCCATAATAATAAGAAACAGCTTAGAGAAGGAGCGTCGATTGTGCCACTTAATTTATCTATTCACCTTCTTGTCTTCATAATCTATGACTAAAGATAGCTACACCCTTCTCCCAGGGTTCCATTCATACAAGTAATTGAGAACTTACACAGGTTTAAGGCTTGGATACGAGTGTATTCATTTGTCATTGCTAGAATATTAACTTGCGCCATATCACTTGTTAGAGCTTCATGCACGTTAGATAAAATTGCCGTTTTGGATACCAACCAAGGCTAGCCAAACTGTGTCTTGGAAACGTACTAAATCTAATATCTGGTACATCATAAAGCTAAAAAGGTGTTAAAGTACCGTTGAAACTAGCTACAGGAAAACCAAATAATCTATTCTAACATGCTTAATTTTATAAGAATGTTCGAAATTAAATATATCTTCTGATTTATGTAAAACATCTTTAAGATCGTTTTGATCTTGCTTCGTACTGTTAGATGTAGCTGTATAATTACATGTTAATGCAACCTTAACATTGCCTGGACATGCGCATTAACTAACAGCTTCATGTACCACACTCAAGATCATTTACACAGTTCCTTATTGTGTGAAAATTTACATGCAGTAAACTAAACGTAGCCGTTTGCACAAATATATGTCACTGACTTAGAAAATACAACTGTTTAATCAGCAAAGATTCCTATGCATTCTTTTAATTTTAATCCATATAACGTTGTGGACTTTCAGAGAGACAAAACTATTGTGACAATTTTTTAATTCGTTTCTTGGAGAAGGAGGTACATATTCAGAAATAAATCAAGTACTTTACTATTTATTCAAAATAATCCTAGTACCAAAACATTAATAAAACAGTAGGCATATGTACATACTGAATATTGAAAACGTAAGTAGCTTTTGTGTATTTGGCATTCTCAATTTCTCGCTCTCACTCTAGCTGTCCTCCTCTCTACCTCTCTAACTGATACATATTTAACAATGACTTCCTCATATAGTATCCGTTACGAAATCTAGTCTCAGCTACACGGTTATGAAAAAGAAATAAAAGAGCACTTATGACAGAACAAAACAGAACATAATCTAACTTCACTGTCGAGTGCTCTAGTGGCCTAGTGGTTAGAGCGTCCGCCTCGGATGCGGGAAGTCGAGGGTTTGAACCCGGGCCAAGTCGTACCAAAGACTTATCAAAACGGTACTAACAGATGCCTCGCTAGAGGGTGGTGTTAGGACTGGTCGACCTTGTTTTCAGGATAATGTGACTGGGTGGGACATGATGTTACATGTCTGCGGTTTGATGTCCCAGTGCTAGAAATCACTATAAGCTGCCACACTGCAGACAACGTAGCGATATAATTGAAAAATTGTTAAGCTACGTTACAAATCCAGATCAGATTGACAACTTCATTGCAAGATTATGTCTAACACTAAACATATTAGATTAAGTAGGAATGTAACTTATCGGTTATGGTTACATCACTGATGGAGATCCGACGGGTATAGCAAGATATTTTTGATGACAAGTTTTAACATACCTTGATAGAATGCGATGAAACGGCAATACACCCAACTGGTCTCAAATTACACCGGAACAAAATTATTTCAATATCATTTATGTAAATTTATTTGTTTTCATCTGCACGTTATGATTGTCATTATTTTGCGAACCATTACATTTGTATGTATTAACATTTCTTGAGATACTTATAAGTTGTATATTATGTTATATTCTTATTTCAGCAACAAATCAAAATGCTGACTTTGGAAAGGATAAGACAGTTCACGACGTGTATATGCGAGGCAGATAATGCATATTATTTCTATATATCTGGCTAAGTTTTCATACTTTTTTTATTCATTATCAAATATCGGTTGTAAGGAACGTTGTAAACACTGTTCTCTAACATTTTACAAGCATGTTAACAACCGTTCAAAATTAAAATATTTTAAAATATCCGAAATCTCATCTTTCAGAGGAATCATAAACACCAAAATGCTAAGGTTGGATATATGTATATGTCATTCTATCAACAGAGAGTAATGACTAAGATACCCTTTTTCAAAAAAGGAAAGAATTTAAAATCTATCAGCCAATAGGAACATAGTGTAATATAATTTAATACGCAATTTGTTAAACGGTCCTCTTTTGTTCCAGCAATATACTTACCCCATTACGGTCATTGTGTTGGCGTGCTTTAAAACCCACAGCAACTACTACATTACCAAATGTGAACGGCTAATGAATTCCAGGTTAACTAAACTTATTTCCTGCTCAGAAAAAGAGTAATAAACTGTTTTAGGTAATCACATTTTGAAATGATAAGGCCTTTTGTGTGACTGATAATATTAAACAAACAAGTAAAAATAGAGATTACGTATACGTTATTATACATTTTGCAGGAATTATACACGCTGGTGATTTAGAAATAATAATAATAATAATAATAATAATAATAATAATAATAATACTAAATGTGATAGTCTTGTCATTCACAAAGTGTTTATAAGAGTGTCACCTCACAGTTGGAGCGTGGGTTCGTTAACCTGGATCGTAGGTTTCATGCTGGTTTACCCTGTAATACTTCAATAACTGGACTGCAGTCATTGTATACGTTCTAACAATACAGCAAAAAGTCGCTTCTAGAAGCTGTAAAAATATAAATGCTCAAGTCCCCTCAATTTCAATACAGGTCAAGGGTAATTTGTATGATGAAGTCAAGGGTAATATGTATGATGAAGCCAAGAGTATTGTGTATGATAAAGTCAAGGGTAATGTGTATGATAAAGTCAAGGGTAATGTATATGATGATGTCAAGGGTAATGTGTATGATGAAGTCAAAGGTAATGTGTATGATAAAGTCAAGGGTAATGTATATGATACAGTCAAGGGTAATGTGTATGATGAAATCAAGGGTAATGTGTATGATAAAGTCAAGGGTAATGTCTATCATGAAGTCAAGGGTGATGTGTAAGATAAAAAGTCGGGTATATGCAATACTTCAATAACTAGACTGCAGTCATGATAGACGTTTGAACAATACAGCAAAAAGTCGCTTCCAGAGACTGTAGAAATATGAGTAAGGCCACTCAATGACAATGTAGATCAAGGGTACTGTGTGGGTTAAATTCAAGTGTTATGTGCCTGATGAAATATTGGATATATGTAGCGATTCTGTAATTCAAAGTTTTACTGCAGTCATGATAGACGTGCTAACAAAACCACGAACAGTCACTTCCAATGGATATTGCGAAAATATAAGTATGTAAGACCTCTCACTGTCAACACAGCTCAAGGGGGTACTGTATCTCATAAAAAGTCGGATATACCTACCTCTTTCACTAGGTCTCATATTTCTTTCTTGTTCTTCCAGATTTGTTAATGAAAGCTTTATTACAATCGCTTCATGTGCATTAAATAAACGTCTTTTCCGTATAAGCAATTAGGTGTGTCAGTAGAAACATATTTTAACAGATGGCGCCCTCAACAATGTTTATTTATCTTATCCCGAGGGAAAAATAGTATTAGAAACCATACAAATCTGATTTAGACCAAAAGCTACAAATAAACGGCAGAACTTAAAATTTTAGATCATTATTTTAGTCAGGTGTGTATCTACTCTAGATGTAAATACAGATTAGAGCTTTCGCTTCTAACTTAGAAAATGTATTACCTTTGTTCCTACTGATAGGACTCTATGTCCATTACTCTGATTCGAGGTGAGGTGGTAGTTTCTAAAACACCGTGCCAAATATTCCTTTAATTTATATGTAGAAGCCATAGCTGAAATTATGGAGAACATATGATTTAACGACATTTTAGGTTTCTTAGTAGCCAGCTTAAATGGATTGGAAATAGCTTAATGTTATCTCTACTGTTATAATAGCCTCGAAAAGAGCACAGATAGTGATATTATACCTTTTTATTATTATTTCTTAAACGTTCGTGAATAAAAATAATACCACGCTGAATTTAGATAAACGAAGACAAAATATTTATCTATATTCTAAAGAAACGAATTTGTATCACCTGCAATGGGATGGGAAGTTCTTCTCAACATAAATATAGAAACGCTTGATTACGACACTATTTCTTGCTATTAGTTCAATGTAATTATTCTTTGGTATCTACCTTCTTGGTCAGATTTTGGAAGATACCGAGAAGTATTTATTTTAATCGTATGTATTCTCTTAGCTGTAGTTGTAATATGGACTGTAAACATCTAAGAATACAAGTTTAAATAATTGTACAGAGAGCGTGGCGCGCTACCTGTGGCACCCTTTCCTGTATTTCATTCCTCTCTTAATTTTTATAATGAAAATACTACTCACCGATTTAGTCATTAATTATTTTTATTTCCAAAGATTCGGGCTGCATTCGCTCCCTAATAAGAAATTTGGCAAGTGTTTGAAGTGATACTCTTTTTCGTTTCATAGGTGGTTCATCTGCCTGAAAAGGAAGTGTTATACTTTTTGTAAATACTAGTTCTTGCCATTATTTTTAAAGAACATGAAAATAGTTTAAAGTAGGTCATGCAGTTAAAAATATGATTGCTGAATATTTATACCAGGGAAAAACTCTTATAAATATTTGAAACTATCGGCAACTATGTTCTTATACATCATATTAAATCTATATAAGTTACTGACAAATGTTTGACCTTAACACCCGAGAAATGTCACATCTATAGGGAAAATACGAATGTACAGAAATTCAAAGAGAAGTCTGTTTTAGAACTTTACAATTATTTCAGTTATGTAAATTATATAGCTCCTTATGCTATTGTGCTTCAAGAGCATATTGATTAATTCAACCACCTCTGACGTCCTGGCAACGGAAATGAAATTCCTCCCATGCGCATTTGGTGTGGGGCAGAAAGAACATAAGCGAAGCAAGTGAATTCGAATATCTACTAAAATGACATATTACGTGAAAACTTTGCCTGAAAAAAAAAAAAAAAAAAAAACAAATATAAGTACTATAAAATGTTGTCTAATCTTGGATTCGACAAACCTGAGTTCTTTATGCTGATGAAACATTTTCTAGGAGATTTTGGTTTTCTACAGTTAAAATGTCTATTTTAATTTTTACAAACATACCTGTTCAAATGTAATGGACAAATGTAACAATATCGTGGAAATATTAACTAATACCATACTGGATTGATATCGAATGTTTGAATAATCATAAAACTAAAGGTGTCATTGATTAGAACCGATATATGTTTCTACACAAACTAGATAATGAGATCAGAACATTCACCAAAAAATTACTTAGAGCCATTGAATATCGATTATTTCATCCTCAAAACCCGACTGATATAATTTATTGCAAGTGCAAATGGCACCGTATTGAAATGAAACCATAGTTACCGAAGTGTTACAATAAATGATATCGTAGTTAAAGAATATCCTGACAGACTGAGATCTCAATATTGTACATCATAGCTGAAAACAGTGCAAGCCAGTATACATTATGCCCACACAAGAAATATTGTAACAACCAATGGAGTTTCTTGACCGAGCAACGACAAACCATGGAGCGAATCCCGCTTGGAGTCATAAGTTTCCCCAGATTCCAAAGACTCCCATACAACTACTTTTGTAAACTGGAAATCCAAAGTATCCATTCTATAAATAATATTCCTCTAATTAATACTTGACCACAAATCTGACAAGTTCCCAATTGTCTGTCAACCGCACAACGGCATGGTTTCTCCTCATTAACTTTCCGTAACGTACCGCCAATATTTCACGCCGTGAAACTATACACCTCAACAACCTAATACAGGGAACTCTTGTTACTACTCCACCTTCAGCCTGTCAAATCGTGATTTTAAGTCACATTTCGCCTGCAACTTTGCACGATATTTACCAACATTGAAACAATAAACGTCGCCTGCCGACGGCGGAACAGTCCCTTCTCGTTTATTCCATTGTATAATTTATCAGTCTGCAATCATAAATACCGTACCTGGAGTCATATAATCAATTCACACAATTAGATTCCTTACCTTGGAACTGTATTAACTATTTTAAATATTTTCAATATACTCGTAGATGGGCAATGCCATTTTGCGTTCTGCCTTGCTTATAAAATGTATTATCATAAGTCAGTAAAAGATGATTTAGAGAGGATGAAAAAGATGTTTAGTTAAACGTTCATGGAATGAAATAGTCAATGGGGACAATAGCGTACGTTGTATCAAGCCTACACATGAATCACAGAGATTAATCTAGATTTTGCCTAATGGCCAATCTGTCCGCATTCGAAATAAGGAAATAGGTCAATAATGCAAAAATCGACCATTGTCTGATAACCGAGCCCCATCTGACACTGCCATATACTGCAAGATTTTCCATAACAAAAAGCAGTTTGACCTGTAGATCTAATGTCATACGTGTCGTTCAATTATTATTGGAAGTATATTCTATATAGTCTGTTTCTAGTTAAAAGTTAAAAGTGAAACCAAGGGACAATTTGTTTGCAATTAGTATCAATGCACATGGATGATCTCAGAAGAAAAGCACGACTCACAGAATATTTTGTAAGAGCTCGCGTAAAGAAACTCTAAAAATATAAGAGGAAAGCGTAACACCACCTAGCTGAAGTAGTCCTTAGTAGTTAGGTGGCTAAGTGAAATTACACTTACGCTCCGGACAAAAGCATCAGTTTGTCACACAAGTATCGCAGTGGGTCAGATATTCAGAAACTTATAAGCTCCAAACAATTTGATGAGCAGGGGAATATTGTTGCGCCATTTTGGTATCACTGCTATCAAAATGTCTCAAAACACAGATAAACGTTATTTAAAATACAATACAAATAGTTTAAGGGTTAGAATTTAGTGTTGCACTTTTGTCTTATTTAGTCTGTCAATAAGTTGTAGCAAAAATAATAAGGATGTGTCATAATGATGTCATAACATCATTTTAATGACGGAAGTACCTCCAGAAGATCTGAGTGATAACACGAGAAACGTTCTTCAGCAAGGTTTATAGTAACAAAATTATTTCTACCAAGATAACCTAAAGATAACAATGTGGTCATGGTATTTGCTTGAGTCAAACCATGACAACGTATATTTCTGATAGCTGCAACTGCGAAGTTCAGTGCACATCAGTCCGGCTTTCGGGCACTTTCATCTTCGACAACCTTCAGACTTGCAATCACATTCAATCAGCTTACTGCAAACTTCAGACGCTTCAGTAAGAGTCATCCAGATAGGCTGCCAATGGTCATCTCCCATTGTCCACCCACATCCTTTTGCCGCGTCCGGTTCGTGTCGCAGTATTAGCCATGTTCTTCTTTAAGCCACCTGAGTGCAGAAATGTACGACTCTCGCTACGGGGAAATTTTAATATACTCATGTTCGAGTGAATGTTCCCCGTCACAAATAGAAACTACAAATGGCTGTTGTTACAGTAGCAGATAATTGCATGATAATGAGAAAGACTTATTTCTTCATTTGTATTATATAGTATATTTGGTTGGTGTAGTGTTGTAGTGTTTAATCGTGTAAGTCTAAGCCACATACCTGAATACTTGAGCAGGCATGGCTAAAGCAGCAAAATCAGTGGTTAAACGACCTTTTTTGTATCTCTTTGATCCTACCGTTTTATGTCGTGCTGGTAGTCTAATAAATTCCAATGTTACGTATTTAAAGACATTTTTGTACTTAGCCCTTTTAGCATAGCTTATACTGTTTGATTTCGTTGTGCTATAATGTTTTAGTTGCTTTGTGGGTCTGTTCTAATGGGTTAAAGGCAATGTATTAGAAATACCAAGTTAATATATTATTGGGAATAAATTAATTTTGCTATAAATCCTTGAATGAAAGCCTATCATCCAATGAACATTAGGAAGTGAATGATAGCCATCTTTTGCACCTGTAAGTTTAACTTTATTGCTAAGCTACATCGCCGCCATGAAAAAGATACAAACACACCACACTGAGAAAACTGTTTAAGCAGACGCAATCTAATGAGATGATCTAAATGCGCACATACATTAGCACATAACATTTCATCTATGCTTTGAACCCAAAACGTAAGTCTAGATTAAGAAAACGTGAACAAATGCAGTATTCATTTAGAATTTGTAAAAATCAGACAAGTCATCTATTGGTCCTTAAATTATTTAGCATATTATATTTGTTTCTTTAGGTGGAATGGTTATTGCGTAATCGTGTTAACAAGCCTACGACAGACGGAAAGGCGGACCAAAGAAAATAAATATTACACATCTGCATGACAAAAATAAAGGAGGGTATTTCTTTGTGTCATCATTCAAAACGAAGCAACGTTTTGACAGACATATTCCTTCCAAGGTAAATATCTTTCTTGAATGACCTCGACATGAAAATTGTCTGACTGTTCAGTCAAGATACCTGACGTCACCGTCTTCGTGATAACCTGAACTAATGGAACTGATACGAGGCTATTGTTTGTTCCAGATGTTTGACGTGCACCTTTACTGTCACTTGTTCGATATTCTTAAATCTACTTATAAATCTTATGGACCTTCCATGCAACAGACAGTATCTTGCTCTCCAAGACTGTCATGATAAGTCAATGTATCTAATTGTGCGTTGGACACCATGCAATACCCCCGCCCGCAACACACACACACACACACACACACACACACACACACGCACGCACGCACGCACACACACACATACACACACATTTAAGATCAGCATATGTAGTTTTATCCATCCGAAAGTGTATCGTGTTTCCATAGTGATTATACAATCTTTGGTATAATTTTGGGAAATCTCAGATTTCACGTTAAAATCTCTCATTCAATATTATGAACACAGATTTTAACCAGTAGAATGTTTTGTGCGTTTTAATAGAGATTTAGCGACCTTCAGCAAAATATCTGGAAATCTTGTCTGTTGCTTCTTTCAGCGTCAATTTTGGTTGTGTCCAGTTGGTTCTCTAACAGTCACTGTACACCATACGGGTCTATAGATTTTTAGTACTTTTTCATAATTAAAACCCAAACAGAGAGAAATGAAAAGTTTAATTTGCATTCCTTGGAAGTACTTCGATATGTATCGTCTGAATAACATTCGAAAAATACCTATGACCTATGGGACTACCTTCAATTTTTATCGCTTAAATAAAATTCAAAGAAAGTACACAGATGCTATCTAAATCCCCAATAGATCTGTCCACTTCGCTAAAACCTTGCAGATAAATAAGGAATCCAAACTATTTAATACATCGATAAATAAATGCTACAGTTACCAGTGACCAATACAGTGTGGACTTTGTGTTTCAATGTTGAATTCTATTTTTGTAATTCCTTACAAAGCCATGCTAAAAATCCCGTCTTTCCCTAACGATATAGTATAAACTTAACGATAATTAATTACAACTGCCTCTTTGGGGCGTCATGTGTGTCCAGTTTTTATTACTATTGTGTTAGAAAATTATTGCAACAAACAAAAGTATAAAAAAAAACAGTCACTTTTATGAATTAATCCACATCATTTTGTAAATTGTACTGTATAATTGAATTCAGTGGAACTCAGAAGCATTTATTCATGCAAGCACGTATGATTGTGGTGTTTATACATTTATATAAAGTGCGATCATTGTACATCAAAGCATACATTTACAAATTAATACTACAAATGAGACAGCACATACGTACATATGGATTATAATCGTGAGATAACAAAAGATGGTTCATATTTTGAGATGAAACAAATACACCAATAAAATTAGAGTCTATGAGAACCGTCTTATTTCCTAAGATACACTTAGCCCAAATACAAATTATTTGCTAATATGAAATTTAAACATTTAACCTATTTAAACGTATTCCGATCATTCTGGAAACAACGTATTGAATTTAATTTAATTCTAAAATAAAGACAGTAAAATAGTTATTTATTCTTAGCATGTGATCTGAATAAAAAAGTATCTTTCTCAAATTTTCTAGCTACCACACTCTCATTATATAATTATATACCTCCTTGTTGTACCATGGCTATATATAGATAGATAGATAGATAGATAGATAGATAGATAGATAGATAGATAGTTTTGTGGACATGTACAGTTAAATTAATACCATCCAGTGTATGTGTACGGGAATGCGTAAATCACAAGCGAAGTCGTAAATTTAAATCAATATCTTCTCATGTATGGTTACGAGTAAATTTGTGCAGTGTTTTGATCACAAGCATCGAGGTAGGGGCGCCAGTACAGCACGAGCGCATGTGCAATTTTTTTTTTAAACTGATACCATTTCGTGTGAGGCACAGAAGGTGCGAGAAAACACACGTATAATACTTAGATAACTAACACAGTACGATCTTTACTTGCATAATACATGAACATAATCCCACTAACAAAGATACGGACCCTTGGTGGTGAAACGCGATGAGAATGGACGGCACAACAGAACGATATCTGGATGTGTGCCAGGTCAAGCTAACTCCTAAAGAAAATCAATAAAAGTATCGCAGCAATAGAAAACTTGTAATAACTACTTAATGAACCCGCATTCTTCTTGAAATGGGTGTATGTGATTTGGATTTGTAAAGTAGCTTTAAAAATTTTTCAGTCTTATCTTTACGATGTCTGCAGTGCGGCAGTTTAGAGTGATGTCTAGCATTGGGGCATCCTGCCGCAGATATGTAGCATGATGTTCCACCAAGTCACATTATCCTGACACCATGCCGACCAATCCTAACACTAACCTCTTAATACTGAGCGCGTAGCGAGACATCTGTTAGTACCGTTTTTATAAGTCTTTGGTATTACTCGTCCGGGGTTAGAACTCGCGAACTCCCTCATCCGAAGCAGACGTTCCAACCGCTTAAGCCACCGGAGTAGTCTTTTTAGAAGTGAGACAGTTATATATCCTGGATTAACAATTAATAAGTTTCTACGGTATAAATCATCATCTAACATGTTTAACACACTTAAGAAATGAAAAACAAAATTATTTTGAGTTATGAAATTCAGCAGTGTTTTATACACATGCAATAATATCCTTTCTAAACTGCCAAAACATGCCACAACAAAGACAGATGGTCGAAATTCAGTTCATCAAAGACAAATATCGTCTGTTTTGTGGTCTGATTTCTGAGCGAAAGGCTGGTTGTTCTAATCTCAGCAGGCATGATTTTCAAACAAATTTTGAGTGACCTAAAAAAAAAGAATGCTAATTTCATATGGGAGCATTGTATCGCCATACTTTAGATATTTAAAGCTTAATTACCATATGGGGTAAGGTTTGGAACATTACATTGCGTTGTTCTGGGTAATATCCGCAAGAGAAAAATATGTGTTTTGTGCTTTCTTCAATTAAACATCAATATAAAGGTAATTCAGTTAAATGCTTTTTAAATGATTGTTCATTAATTGTGATGCAGTTTGTATTAAGTCAAGGAGGAAAAGTTTGTTATTTCCTTCTACCCCAAAACAGTGTCTGGGAACATGATCGTCACGATTGTTAAATGACCCTTCTATAAATGGAGTCGCTTTGACGAGTCTTGATAGATAATGTGTTTCTTTGTCGGATGACTGAAGGAAAACAAAGTTGTAGTAAAGACTCTTATTCCAGCTTATATTGATTGGAAGCTATTTATGTCATAAGCTATGTCACTAACAACTGGTGCAATCGGAGATATTTTAATTAAGAAAGCCTTGAACCACTTGCCATTTTCCATAGAAATGAAAGTTGGTGTTTCCGTAGTCTGGATCCTTGAATTTCCAGTCTTATTATCTCGACATACAATTTATATAGTTACTAATTTTTTGTGTTGGTTACGATTCTGGCTGCCGTATTTTTAACATTTTTGAGCTCACCTTTCTCAAGTAATGTAAAGTCTTAAATTGACAAAGTTTGACAATTTTAAAATATGCTACTGCCAAAACAATGTATTGTTATGTATTCGCATGTTTTTGATGTCTTTTTGTATCTATAAAATCCCTAAAATTTTAAATTGTCTCATAAAGTTAAAAAACGACAAGTGATATTTAGCTGTTACTGGGTCATTTGTAGTCATAGGAATGACTTAAACTAAAGTAAAACAAATACAGGTAAAATGTATATACTTATATATTTTGCTGTTTCTTTTTTATGTATACCTCAACAAGTAAAAGTGGAAACATAGATCCATGAAATAAATACAAGTTATGAAGCAAATGGAATTCTGAAATTTTCTCTTGGACAAGGAATAGGAAATTTTGCGAAGTCATCTCAAGAGTTGTGTACTACAGGTGTGCAAACCTGTGTCTCCGTAGTGTATGCCATTTACCACATTTGTGTCATCCCCCCAGTGTATGTGGAAAACACATCATATGAGTAAAATACAACTGTAGTTTTCAAAACATCTAGACCCGAGATCATGTTTTCGTCTAAAATCAAGTAAAATCCTTTATGAAGGAAGTGTATAAATGCTTTGACTGAGGTGGACCTCCTAATGTATGTGGATTTACAAGGTCCTCCTAATGTAGGCAATGCTTGTGTGTGTGTGTGTGTGTGTGTATGTGTGTGTGTGTATGTGTGTATGTATGTGTGTATGTATGTATGTGTGTGTATGAACGTATATATGTATTAATGGCTGGATGGATGGATGATTGGATGGATGGAAATATGGATGGATGGATGTATGCTTGAATGTTTATATTATGTATGAATGCGTGCATGCGTAAACTATGTCTATATATGAATGTTACTATTTATCGAGAATTATACAGATTGCATAATTTGCATTTCTTATGCTTAAGACTCATTTATATCACGAGCTTATGTGGTAAATATGCAGTTCAAAGTATTACCTATACTCATTATAAACAATATAATGACTTGTGATATTAATATGATATGTATGCGTAGATTTCTTGACGGAGGGATGCAGGAGGTACTGGTCGCATGCATTTCGTGTTTGCAATCGTATATGACAATTGATTTAGGAAATGAGCACAGGCCTCTCAATATCGTCACCCTACGGAATGAATACAACTTCAGAATACAATATTATGGATTGGTTGATGCGTTTTGCAGTGTTGTGAAAAAAACAAAAAATGGGATCAACATGAGAATAAATAGAAATGCAATTGGATTATCACACAGAAACGAATTGTCTTGGTAAGCTTCTTAGTATGCTATTATTTATGTTGTGGATTATCATCAGATTCCGTTCGCCTTTGGCACTCTGCGATGGATTACATATTTGAATTAACATGTGTTCCTGTTATAGTCACTTTTACAATGTAAGACACACAAACACTTCACTGAGAAATACGTGCTCATTTAATTCTAGCATTAATCTCTGACGATAATCGCGACCATCTAACATATCATCTATGATATCTGTCTCTATCAAGCTATGCATTTCTCGCTCAGTGTATGTGGCTGTGTATTTATCGACAAATTGCGATACATACTATAGCATATCACAATTTTATGAGTCATGAGCTTTACATTTCTGTAGCATGGGCATGTAAGATTTACTTCCTTTCAAATTGTCCGGCTGGAAAAAAATATAGTATATTTAGCTCTGATATATTGAAAAATAACAACAT
This sequence comes from Megalonaias nervosa, assembly GCA_016617855.1. Taxonomy (NCBI): domain Eukaryota; kingdom Metazoa; phylum Mollusca; class Bivalvia; order Unionida; family Unionidae; genus Megalonaias; species Megalonaias nervosa. The sequence goes on from JAECUM010091139.1 coordinate 16,021, forward strand.
AACATATCCTTACAACATTTGGAAGAAAACAATTTTTCTTGAAATTAAACAAAATAATGTATCACGGATATAATGTTAATTGCAGACCTTACCGCACAAAAATAAGAAAAGCACCTTCACGTACATTAATTTTCGACACACATGTTACTTTTAGTATTAGCTGTAATCTACGCAGAGTTTCTTACACTATAGCTGACACCCTTTAAAAGTCATGGATATGGCCTCAGAAAGATTGTTGAAACAAATATGAAGTCCTGACATTGAAGCCTGCAATTTACCAGCTATACTATAACTATAACTGGCAGGGATTCTTAAATGTGATGCCATCACCGGGGTAATATATGTTTATCAGAGATGGCAAGTAAACATGAAATATACTGATTCAACATTTAGTATATTAGTTAGTAAATTTCCTGAAATTCAAATATGAAACAATTCCTCTCGTGAAAATCTTAGGTGGCTTATCTGTCATAAAATTAAATACAAATACCCAACACATTATTATACGTCTCTTTTCTCTTTTCTTAATTATCCATATTATTTCCACCTTTTATACCAACCCATTTAGCTGCCATGAGGGGATAGACGAATAATGTCAAATATGTGACTAAAGGTTCGTGAATACAATAATATTTAATTTATACTAATCTAGATACCATGCTGAAAAACTTGAAATGATTAAATCTGGGAATTAATTCATCAACAATCTGTGTACCGATAATGTATCGCACCTGATATATATTTTATTTCTTTGCATGCGTCTTTCTTTTAGCGTGGCTGAATATGGACTAGTGGTCACAAACGCTTTAATTCAGCCTTGAAATAATCACAAATTCATATGACCGGTCACATCTTACCAGACCTCAACATATTTATGATACATAAGTTATGAATTATTTGTCTACATATGATAACAACGTATACATGGACTGCAGTATAGTTGCAATTATAACACACAATAATGATGTGATATACAATGTATTGTTAGAGTCATTGCCATTGTCAATGATTTTGTTCGTCTATGTGAATCATGTACTTTACACAAAGACACGTAATGGAGAATAAGAACAATTGAAATGTCATGGTCTCATTGTGCCTTAATCATCCTAAAATGTGAGCAACACCATCCACTCAGCACGTGGTGATCTCAGTATCCTCCTAACAATTGTGAGAAAGTAAACGCTCCGCTTTGTGCCTCATAATGGCCAATATTCAGCATTCATCACCATCTAACAAAGGTAGAGACGATGTCAAAAATACAAAGTGATCGCCAACGCTAGAGCTGGACAGAAAATATAGCATAATGAACAAGCATGATATTTAAGAATTCTCGAAGACCAATGAAGGATGAATTTTTTCGGACTAACATAGAATGTATTTTCACAACGTCTTCAAGGATAAATGTATAATTGAGAAGGCAATATTACATATACGCAGCTGAAATAATATTAAGAGAATAGGGAGTGTGAAAGAGATATCAGTATGGTAAAAGCCTTGGACATTTTCAGTTATCGGCGCTTTACTTTAATCACTATTAAAGAATGATAAAAATATTGTCTTTATCTGTTCAGTATCAAACGATCATTGACTGAGATTGAAAAGCACAACAGTGGTAGGAATACCATTGATTTATCTCAAGAGCTTGTTTAATTCATGGATTATTACAATATATCTTATAGTACCATGATCAGAGTAATGCTAATTGGATATAATGACACTATACAATGTGTATATTATAAAGAACACTAATTAGCATAGATGCAATAGACTCAGGAGTGTTGGATGCTTTGTAGAAGGGATATAACCTTGTGAATCATGTTCATCATACATTTGTTTAGTTACCGACCTCTTAAATCTTAATTTATTTTATTTTCCTTTCTTGCATATAAGATATTTGATATGTAATATATATTTGGTACAACCATATTACAATGTGTCAGTCGTAAACGAAAGATATCATCGATGTGATGATATCACTTGTTAAACTTTCATTTATTTAATTTACCTTCATATATGTTATTCAGACATGCATTTCCATATTTAGACCCATTATGTTTCTTCTTTTATGCCTTTTCTTTATTTCCATTTTTCTTCCCGTGTCCCACATCATGATGAGAAGATTGTATGCTCTGTCAAGACTATCGGATGTCCTTGATCAAATAAAGCTGCATAATTAAGATTTTAATTCTTATAACAACCATAACAACGTCTGAAAGAGATGGAGTAATGACGTTGTTAGTGTCGATTTCGCCTCGATATTAAGAGGCAATTAAAACTTGAGTACATTGTCTATTACTGAAATAGTCCATACACAAATATTCAACCTTGGACACATTGGTCAAAAACAGTAGAAGCCCAATATCCTTCCAAATAAGCTCTGAGTGATTAAAATATGTTATCTGATATCATACTCTGATGTCTGTTAGACTGTTCGGAGATGTTTCTAAGGTAACCCATACATGAAGAATGTTTGATATATTAGTTTATGCCAGAAATGTGTTAACTAACATAGAACTATCTTCATTTTAGAAATACACAGTCAGAATTATTATTGTAGAATCAAAGTTAGCAAAAGACTGTTCTCTTAAAATGAATGTCAAATATCGGAACTTCAATGCAGCTAGGACAAACAGATACATGCAAAATTAAGAACTGATGATAATACATTTACGTGACAATATAATATTTCCGTTTCATGAATTATTTATTAACATTTATCAACCTTAATTGCCTATTATTGTTTCTTACAATTATTGTACCTTGGAAATGATTGGATTCATCCAAAGCATTAAAGGAACCATAGTGCAGCTGTGGTTGAATTGTCGTGCAAAAACATTGGGACATTTATGTATAGCAACTGATTAATACGAGTTAAAAGTAAATTCTGGAGTAATATCTAGTACGCAGAGGTTCTCACTATCAAATACGAGCTCTCTGAAATCATCGTACTTAGCATAACGAATCTATCGTCTCCATGTTGAAATCCCGATCGCCAGTGATCGCTAGATTTCAAACGAATCATACACATTCCGCTGACAGAAATTTGCAAAATTATATGACAAATTGTATACACTGAAGTTGATGATGTAAAACACAACCACGCTACGAGACCGCGCAACCTGTCAACAACGGTAAATACGTTCGTATGATCTCGTTCTTTTCTCCTTTTCCTTTTCTCCTTATCGTTTTCCTTTCCACTTTTAATTTTGAGAGGAAACATTGAAATGTATTTAGAACTACTGTTATAGCTATATTTAGATAGTGTATGTGGTGCGAGAATGATTTAAATCGACGTGCTTTGTACAATATTTCAAAACCCAACACTTGATTGATTTATTGTATAGTATTATCACTCCATCCCGTCCCCCTCAATTTTATAAACGAAAGCATCTATGATATTTTAAAGTGCTCAACGTAGCAATTTCATTAATCAATTTATAAATACTAACCAGATTGTTACCAGTGGACACCTAACACTCTAATCTTCCTGGTGTTTCAAACAAAGCGGAAAAGAATTCGTGTTCTGCTTCTTCAAGTTAATACCTTACATACACAGGGTTTTAAATAAGAGTTTTGTTAAAATCTGAGACTGAAGTATGGAATCCACGTCCAAATCTCAGGGTCAGATCATACAATAGTACAAACGCACAAACATACAGTCACTTGTCACTTGAAGTTTGACCACCGTTTTATTCTTGCCTTTTTTTATTGGGTATTATGCACATTGAATAAATAGACACATCGACGTTGCTTTGGTGCCCATTCAAGGAAAGTCTGGGTCCTTTTTAAATTTTAGACCACCCCCAACACTTGACCTGATCAAGCCCAGAAAATGTCAATCAAATCACAACCTCGCGTGTATTAATTCCTGATTCTGAACTAATACTCTATTCCTATAAGTTTGATAAGGAATCATGCGTACATAAGTTATCAAATTATGAAATATTGTTACATATTAAAATTTATTATAATGTCAACTGGAAGAGTAGAAAGACATGATTTGCAGCCTGAAAACAAAGCTCAGTAAACTCTACACATAGTTCAAAGAAGGCAGACAAGTATGAGTATTATTTATATCTGCAAAACAAGTATTGATACATATTGAAAAAAATGTTTGATACTTGGCAAAAGACTGGTATCTACAAGTTGGTAGTGTTTTGCACAACTTAGAAATGGATACTTCTGTTGAAAGATTATTCATTTTATCAAAGAATGGTTGTTTAAACTGCCTTACTCTTTGTTGCTTCTCACAACCCCACCCCATTTGATGAAGGAAGATCATGCACATACGCCGTAGAAAATACAGAGGCCACCTTGTTTATATGGCCGCCTTATATAATACGTGTCATGTATTTTATCTTCGTCAGTCACTGTAATTAATGATATAGGGTTATTAGTTTAGGCGTTCAAGCAACCATACGTAGCAAAATGCATAGAGTAATGTATATAATTGTTTGGTTTACAATTTTAAATTCCTGTGGCAATCAAAATATAAACTAGTTAAAATCATTTCATATAAAGGTAGAAATGATCTTCACTAGTGGCATACAAACTAATATTAAATACTGTTAAGGCCGACTTGCCCTTTTTTCAATTTAAGTAATAACTCTATACTTTTTTTTTTTTTAAAAAGTGCTAAATGGTAAGAAAAAGTATATGCGATCTTGCTTTGGAGTTAAGCACTTTGAGCTGACTAGATTTCAGTTAAAATAATTAGTCCTGTACACAATTCATATATCCATTTAAGTCTTGTCAAATAATGACTACACTTGTATTCTTCTGTTTTAAGTATGATGCATGTCTTATGGTGTATTTCTAAGACTCCAAAATATGGTATGATGATACTATATATGCACTATCGTGATAAACATAAGGACTTCAGAATCCTAAAATATTGTATTTGCCCAGAATATAGACTGACATGAAAACCTGGAAGAAACAAGAAATTTTGTTTCCATATTTGATATAACATTTTGGGCAAGTCTTTTGATTGCCCAGTCTGCTATGCATTCAATTTTCCCACCTCTATATTGGCGATTAATGCAAATGATTCCTGTAATAGAACTTTTACTTGATGCAATGGCAATTCTAAAACTTCTTTAAATTCTTTCAGTAACTTGTATGTATTCCTTGAGCATGTCATTGCCAAAGCTTACAGGTTGTATATACAAAATATTTATCACAAAAGGTATGAATAACTTGACAGGTATGTGGGATACGTTACAGAAAACCTCTTTCTGTATACATGATATTTGTAGCAGCTGCCTATCAGTGCGTAACGTGCACTTTGTACTGATAGAATAAAAATACTGCATCCATTTACACATTCGGATTATTCCATCTCTCCTTTCTCTTGCCCCAGATCAAATGTTACTTCTTCATAAGCCATTCCCTCAGCTCGATCATTAACCTCATCTATTCTGTAATATGCCGATTGAGAAATGTAATTATCTTTCGTAAAAACACAAACGTCAAAATTCCACTATCATATTTTATATCTGCTTTTATATTAACCATGGGTCTTTGGATGTCTGAATGTGATATAATATGTATGGAACTTTATAAACCAGTTAACAAGACAGGAAAACTACAAAGGTATATTTTTCTTTTCTATTTTCTCTTGTACTCTCACTAATTAGATGGCCATTAAAAAACGCTGAACCTTAAGTAGGGATGCCTTGTGTCTCATTTTCACTGAACTGTATTTTTAACCCATACAAAATTATGGTCATTATCAAGCAATTTGAAGACAATATACTGATGGTGTAAATCCAAATTTTTTTTTTTTTTTTTTTTTTTTTTTTTTTTTTTTTTTTTTTTTTTTTTTTTTTTTCATTCCATCCATTATCAGTATCAAATTTGAATTGGGGGTTGTTCCAAGTGGAAAAGTAAGAACGTTGGAGTGAGTGAATTTAATGGCTAAAGTACAATAACTAGTTATCCGGAATTATTTCTAGAGTTTTTACTAAAGACAATAATTGTACAACTTCTATTACAGTTACTTACATGAATGTTGCTATATTAAAACTGAGTTCATACTCTGGGTCACTGTCATTACTATCTGCCTCTGTTACCTCTGTCTGTTCTAGGGCTGGTGATTTCTCTGAACAATCCTTTTGTCCAGTGTGCGAATAGTCAAGATGTTTTTGCTGTTATCCTCTATCATTGTGTAGGAACAATAATAGGCTGAATGGCCTGAAGAGTCAGTGCGTCTATCCCTTAAGAAAAGAAATGTCAGACCATGTTAAGAAAAAGAGAGAAGAATTAAAATTCATATTTCCAACATTATTGGAAATGTACTATTAAAACTATCTGAGCAAAACTCTAAAACCTATCTTATTAAAATCCATTGATTGGATATTTTGTCATTATACAAGTTTTCAACATGTGCAAGGCACTTGTCAACATAGCTTATTCCCGTTATTTCATTAGAGAATGTCTTCCGACGGCTTAAAAGCATACAGGAACATTTAGGACATAATTTATAGTGTCAGACTTATTTGTAGGGAGTCAGATAGTTCCTTCTTTTCTACAGCTCTGGCCGTTCTGGTGCTTCTTCTATGGGTAAATTCGTATTTCCTGAAGCAAATAAATGAGAGGATTAGATTTTCCCACTTGCAAAGGCTAAATATTTTTTTTTGGCCATCATAAGGTACCCAACATTTGACTCCACTTTAAGCTAGTTTGGTACATATAAATGAGGGTCACAATAATTATCTTAAGTCACATGAAGCATGTTGGGCAGTGTATATCATGTAACTTAGACACGTTAGCCCCAGTAATTAGCTAAAGTCGGAAAAAACATTTAGTTATTATATAGCAGTGGTTCCCAACGTTTTCGAGCCACTCCCCCTGCTTTACCCCATAAAAGGTATTATTCAGCATTAGCGGCTCCATCGGTAATCCCACCACCCTCCCAACTCCGTGGGTGGTACCGCCCACTTTGGGAACCACAGCTATATACTATATAACATACTTGGGAAAATACATTTCAAGTTAAATGTCACGATTGAAATATGAATCTCTCGCACACATACAAACACACACACACACACACACACACACACACACACACACACATCAACATCCGCATTAATTAATATGACTGTGATAAGACTAATTCCTTCCAAAATTTTCGATGAAAAAAAAATAATTGGCCAATGAAATAAAAATATCTAGTCCATAACGTCAGGCTTAAGAAATATTCAGCTGATGACTTGCTCACCTTCAGGTAAATTTGTTGAGCTCCAGGTGTTTTATTTTGTTTTGTTTTGTTTTCAGTTGATTTTCCATGCTTTTCTTTTGGTATTTTTATGACACTTTGAACACTTTATTGGCTCTGTCATTCTGAGGAAATCCAAGTTAAGTGCTGTTGCTAAGGAGAAACACAGCTGTCACAGTTTCCAAACGTGTGGGGTATGATATCAAACCTGCAACCTTTTTAGCATGTATAAAATTTACTGTCGTGAAATGTTTTTAAGGACTTAGTTATTAACCTTAAAACAATTACAGTTTTAGATTATATCCTAAGTAATAGCAGTACATACATTACTTTCCAGGTATAATAAACACTTATTCATTATGACAACAAAACATATAGGAACAAGGATATAACACTCAGTTCAATGAAGCATAAAATTCACAATTATATTTATTTAATTATGTTCACTGCAATTGATTACTGACTTTTAAGAAGCTATTTAAAACGTATATTAATTATACTTACCTATTGTCTTCGAAATTACTGCTATCAGTTCTCTTCATTTCTACAACAGATACATTGTTCACTCGAACAAAGAGGAAATTTACTTGCTATACATACAATAAAAGTAAGTTTTTGAGATATGCCATGTTGTTGTTATCTCAGTAATTTATTTTTAAGTTAAATATGTATTCTATGGATTCATCATCAGCTAAGTGGATAGGTGGGAAGAGGGTGTTAGCAAGAATTACATGCAGGACATAGCTATAAATGGGAAACTGCACAGAGAAGGAATGTGGGGTATGTAAACACAATTTCAAACTATACATTCACTGGTTCTCAAAGTTCTGAAGTACCGATAGTGAGAGACGTTGAGGGTGGGGGAAAACAGCTGGGTTAGCCGGAATAATATGCTGGAACATTTTTGCCTTACCAAAATAATTACTGTAGAAATTTTGCCTTTTTTCCATGCATCATGTGACACAGTTGATGTACCTCGCCCCACTTCTGAGACAGTGAAATTCATGGTATTTTGTTTTCTTTTAACTAAAACTAAGAAAAGTATGACGTGGGGACTCAACCTGCTGGCACCGTTATAAAAAATATCATTTATCAGCTTTGTATTTTTTACATTATTGTTTTCAATACAATGAAAACTATAGCAACCCCTCCCACCAAAAGAAACATCTGTAAGAAATTTGTAACTTTTACCTTCATGACTCATAGCAGATACTTCAGATATTGAATGTGTCTTCATTCTCTCCGGGTGATGCAACAGCTCTCGGCCAGGTGTTGATGTGAAGAATGAAGATGTAGTGGCCATTGCCTCTGTATGCTTGGGTTCATCTTTTCCTACATCTTTGTAGCTTCTTAACTAATAACATGTATCAAATATTCATTTGCGTTATAATTGATATTTAAAATATGTTTCTTTGTGTTTTGTGTTAAACACTTAGAAATGAAATATTTCATTTTAGCAAGAATACATGATAATAGAACTAACAAATTTTCACGTAAATTCAACTAACTTCATTGCAGCTCAAAACCTTTGCTGATAACATAACAACCTGCCAGCCATATATTCTGGTAGCACTATAACATCCTTTCCTATCATGACTTGAGATCCTCTTGTAATTGTAGTCAATACAATACTTTATCCTAAATTTACTAATAGTTGAAAGATGTACAATAAAATCTTAGCATTCAGGCTATCGTAAGCATAAGATCAAAATTTTACTACATCAGTTCTAGAATCAGACCTACAAAACCATATGAACAGTTCAACATTAAACATGAATTATTTGTTCTACATGTATACATGAAAAAGTTAGCAAGCGTTTAGCAAGTAATGTGCTCGTCACATTAACCCAAGGTGTGTGTGTGTGTGTGTATGTGTGTGAGGGGGAGAGAGGAACTAATGTTATGTTTGTTTAATTTAATTGTTTTAAATTTTTATATTTTATTACACGAGCAAGGATCAAATGTTACGTTTGGAATCTTCCAGTTAATCATACTTGAATTTGGCATTCAGCAATTGAAGTCAAAAGTGAACTAGTTTGACAGAATTGCAATGGAAATAACGTTTTAATCTGCTGAGAGTTCTGTCTGTTTTGCTCATTCTTCAAACTTTTCTTCAGATTAAGTATTATGGCCCTGATAAAGGTAACAAGAAATGAATGAGTTAAATTATAATAATAGTACTCCAGAGATGCAAATAAATTAAAGGGGTACCAGCATGTTGATAGATATAGCCAGGTTAATTATGCAGTTAATTTAGTTGTACCTGTCCCACTCAGGGAGGAAATACGCGAAGGAATGCAATTTGACTCTACTGATTTTGGAGTAACAATTCATCGGAATTCAGAAATTATGAATAATCCGGACCAGAAACTTTCACATCTGCAACAACAAGAATGGAATGGAATGAAACAGTTATTACTTGAATATGAGCACGTATTTCCAGATTTTTCTACAAGAACAACCAAAATCTACCATGAGGTTGAAATTATAAATTCCGCACCTGTGAAATAAAACCCGTATTGGATGAACCGTCTCAAACAGGACTGCTTGAAAAAAAGAAATTCAATATTTTCAGGAGAATGATTTCATAGAGCCGAGTAGAAGCAACTAGAGTTCACCATGTATACATGTTCCGAAACCAGATAATACTTTCCGCATGTGCTCTGATTATAGAAAGGTGAACAGTATGAATAAAACAGATCCAGTTCCATTACCAAGAATCGATGACTGCATTGATGAGATTGGAACTGCAAAGTATGTCACCAAGTTTGAGTTTCTGAAAGGATTTTGGAAAATTCCATTAATGAAAAGGGCAAAGGAAATTTCATCACTCATGACTCCACATGGACTTTATCAATATAAAGTGATGCAGTTTAGGCTGATAGGTTCACCAAGTACTTTTCAATGAACATGATTACATGTGTTCTTGATAATTGTAATGATTACATCGATGATGTCATCATATACAAAGATACCTGGAAAGATCATTTAGTGACAATTCAGAAATTCTTTGACAGACTCATTGATGCAAGTTTGACAATTAATTTATCCAAAAGTGAGTTTTGCCGTAATGGTGTGACATTAATAGGACATATCGTCGGACATGAATAAGTTAATCCTATAAATGCTAAGGACAAAGCTATCTCTGAATTCCCTGTTCCTATCAGTAAAAAGGAACTGATGCGATGTTTGGTTATGGCAGGATAGTATCGGAAATTTTGTTCCAATTTTTCCATAATTGTTGGACCCCTGAAAAATTTATGAAGCAAGAACACCAAGTTTCATTGGTCTGAAAAATCTCAGGAGGCTTTTGATAAGTTCAAGAGCATACTTAAGAGTGCACCAGTTCTTACACCTCCAAATTTCAGTCAATAATTGAAACTGTCTGTTGATGCAAGTAACGTTGGGTTTGGAGCAGCATTGATTCAAGAAGATAAACATGGTGTTGATCATCCAATATGCTATCTTTCTAAGAAATTAAATACGCACCAGAAAAATTATTCCACAATCGAGAAGGAATGTTTGACTTTGATATTGGCATTACAACACTTTGAAGTTGACATTAGAACAGCTACTTCTCCTATTAATGTGTTTAGTGATCACAACCTCTTGCTTTCATCAATAAGATGAAAAACAAAAAATTAGAGATTGTGAAGGCGGAGTTTGTTGCTACAGGAATATAATATTGATATCAGGCACATGAAACGAAAAGACAATTTAACAGCAGATGCACCTTCCCGTGTATAGAAATCTATTGTTTCATGCATACTTTGCGTCATTCATAAGATTTCATCTTATTATTTTAATCACATGTATATTTGACTCATAGTAAAAAAGAAAACTCTATTATATAAATCTTTCTTTTTCTTTATGAGGTAAAGTGTTGTTTATATTTAATTTAATTGTTTGTCTGTTAGTTTTATTTTTTTATTTCATTACATGTCATTGTAATGTAAAATTGTTTGCTGGACTTGACCTTGTCCAAAATTTAGCTCATTTCTGCTTGACCTGATTGACTATTTTTTTTAAAAAATTTCATTTATGTAAGTTGCTAATGATAGCTTCATTATTCTCCAAGTGTATGAGTTTATTAACAAAATTATTATTCAGGTAAACAAGGAGTAGTAAATATATTGATCAGGGTCAGGGTTTTGGAGATTCCTAAGTGAATTTTATAGGCTATTGTGTTGTAAATAAACAATGCTCATTAGATCATTCTAGAAGGTTATATACATTAGGTATTTGTTGTTTTTAGAAAATGCTAATGTGACCTGAGGTCAAGCAGAGAACTATATTATCTTGTGACTGTGAGGACTTTACCAGTCGTGCTTTAATATCTAGCACTTTAAGTTGTATTATGTTGTGACCAGTTTGGGCTGAATTTTATTTTCTTCAAATTATTGAATTCAAGTGATTTTGTTTCCTGTGGAAATAAAAAAGTATTCTGATATTTTTTTTTTTTTTTTCTTGGATTATTATTTGATTTACTTCGCAATTCCGTAAGTTTGTTTCTCATTTTTCGCTTTGTATTCTAGGGAAATAAATTATTTGTTAAATTTTACAAAGCCTGTTGTCTTCACTCTTTTCCGTTACTTATTTTTAAGAGCAAAGATTCGTAACAATATATATTGGTAACGCTTATGCATGTATCTAAGTTCCCTAACCGAATTTAAAGAACCTGTCTCACAAAGTTAATGGACATGCAAATGGCTTTTATGAGCACGCTGTTATAAAAAAAAATAAAAATAAATTCCACCACAACATATATAATACACACAATGCAATCACCGAGTTAGATATCGAACAGACGAACATATCTATTTTGGTAATCTTATAAAGCAAATCTAGTCCTTGTGTAAATCAAACAGTGTGCTTTCAAACACAAGAACAAGATATTTGAGAACACTTTCTACGCAGATATTGGCCTACATATCCAACAACAACTTCGCCATTTCAGCGTCTGATGCAAGTTCTAACTCCTCCATCAATGCTCTCCATCGAACAAAAACTGGTCCCCAAGATGAATCCTTGATAGATCGCGTTCGTATTCTCTGAGAGCTTTTCGACGTTTCCTCTCGGAAAGCGACAAGCGCGCGCGACCTTTACGTTTTTGACTCTCTCGTGCGTCAGCCATCTTTGTTTATAATCCATAATTAAATTACAACCACGTGACTGATAATCCGCCAACTAGACGACGAGGATGTGTCTATTTCTTTTTTTTTTTGTGGTCACGTGAGGTTTCCGTAACAGTTGGTGACCTACAAGTTTCAATTAAAGCGTGCCCCACACAATATTGCATTTTTTCTCCTTTGTTTATCAATTATCTAATTGGATCTTCACAAACTCTAGGTTTTTGTGAATTATTTCAGCTTATAAGTTGACACATTTCATTAGTTTATAATTTTTAAAGTTCATTAAAGTATACACACTCTGCACTATTGTGCCTTGAATAGGAGTAATCATGTTTATTTGGGTCTGTATCTTGGGTAGTGGAATACCACTATATTTTACCTGGAGTACCTGCCATAGTCAAAGTTATATATTATATTTTTAGCAACAGACATTCTACGTGTATCTTAATTTTTATTTTTTTATTTTTTAAACATTAAGAACTTTCTAGAACATTATTTTCCATTAGGTAATGATTTTTTGTTTTATAGAAAATGTTAACTGTGGCCTGCGGTAAAGTGGAAGACTGTGCAATCTTGTTAATGGAAAGGTTATTCGTTTGTGGTTAAGATCAAGCATGATGAATTTGAATTATTCATGTGTCCATTTCGGCTGGAATTTTTTTCAAATTGTTTAATTCGGTGATTATTTTCTCTATAAATACCGAATGCTCATAAAAATAATATTCTTGGAGAAACGTGTTCACTGGATTATAGTGAATTGAACCTAGACTTATTTTACGAAACATAAGAATGTTGGTAGATAAGATCTTTTCCAGCCATCACACATACTGTGAAACTTTCAGCCTTAGATTTAAGACGGACTTCCATTAACGTTTTGTCTCTTCATTTTCACTCTGTATTCTAAAGAAATAACTTAATTGTTGGATTTTACAAAGGTTACTGCTTTCACATTTTTCTCTTATGTTCAGGGCAAGTAGAATATCTCATCAACTTTTTGGACGGTAATTATTTTTAGTTGCATCTCCCTATTTTGTACACAATGTTTTGCTGAAATATTACCTAGGAAAGGGCTTGTGTTTGCATTGTGAGCATCACATGGTGTCAACAATGACTTCGTAAGTGAAAATGCTGGTATTAATGTGGGTTTGGGGAGCTAACAGTTATTTTGTGATGAACTGCCATTGACACTTCTGGTCAATTAAAGTATTATTCAGCTTTGTTTGAATATAGCTAGCCAGAATTACAACCTTTATGAGCTCACTTGTGTATTTTATTTGTTATGACTACTCATAGTAGGCCGGCGAATGGGGCATTATATTAATACATATAATACTGTCCCTTGCACCCTTAAGAGGAATTTCAAAGTTCTGATTAAGAACATACATAATTAATCGGTATGCAAGTATTTACGCGTGCACAGTTATGTATGTACCAGCCGTGAAACTGCCATCGAACATAGCTGCCAAAAGTTGGATACGCCGACAGTGTATCTAAACTATTAACATTATGACAAGTGGTATGTTCATCATCATTCAGACCTAGAATAGAACCGATAAGTAGCCTAAGTGGTTAGAGCGTCCGCCTCGGACGCGGGAGGTGTCAGGTTCGAACCTAGGCCGAGTCATGCCAAAGGCTTATAAAATATGGAACTAAATAATTGTTAATGCTTCATTAACAATCAAAATCACTCACACTCATCTAGAATATAATAGAATAACGGTGAAGCTCTCAGTGATTCCCTTTTTTATCAAAGTTTACTTACACATATGAATTTCATATTTTATTCTGTCCGTTTAATTTTCACCTCGGCTGTCTACGAATGCGACAGGTAAACTCAGATTTCTTCTTTCCAGTGCGTTGTTTGCATGCGAAAGAGAAACTCACATTTCTTTTTTATCCGTGGGTTGTCTGCATTTAACAGTAAATTCGCATTTCACCTTAAAAACAGCGGTTTGTGTATAATTTACTGTTTGCTTGTCAGTGTAAAACTGAACTTACTCTGGTCAAAAAGAATATCAAAGATATGATCAACAGTACACTTCATTAATCGGCATGCAAGTATTTACGCGTGCATATGTATGTATGTATGTATGTATGTATGTATGTATGTATGTATATATGTATGTATAATTGACATAATGACTTTATATCCTGTTAAACAGAGATAGCATCAGATTTGCCAAAGTCATGATAATACATGATCCTGAAACAAAGTGACAAATATTACAAACAAAATGAGGAAGGCTTTGTCAACTAATGTATTTACAAACTGCAATGTGTAATTATGTAGAACCATAATATTATGCCCACTGAAATATCAAACCTATTTAGTTCACTTTGTAGAGTAGATTTCAGATACAAAAGACAATGATTGTCTAATTACTACAATTGTTCCTACACACGGACACATGTACATAGACAGACACACACACAAATATATATATATATATATATATATACGTACATAGAAAGATATAGATATAGATATATCTATCTGTGTGTGTATGTGTGTTACTTTGCCCAATGCCCAATCTAATTATGAAGCTACTAGCAGTCACTATACCCAGAAGAAAACTAATTATGGAGCTAACTGGGACATGACCTGGGACGAGAAGTCGGGATCTGTAAGACTGGATTCAGTAGAATAATGAGATACAGGAGAGTTAAATCCCGGGTAGATGTAAAAGATACATGTGTAGATGTGAAATAGCAAATAAAAGAAAAACGTTAATATACTTTTTTCAGTTTTTGATATTAAGGTGAACGGCAAAAGTGAAAAAAATGTCCTCCTTGACATTAGAGGTGACTGTTGTCAGCAGAGGGCTAAAAACAACCTAAAAAGATTCATTTGTGATGAATTATGGAAAGAACCAAAGCAAAAAGCAACAGACGAGACAGTACAGACTTGTTCTTTTACAAAATAAACCTGAAACTTTGAACAATAGTATATCCAAACGTTTATGGAGAAATTATCCGTGGCTTTGAAACCTGTCATTAAACATGTGTGCCGATATTTCCGGCAAAGATGCCGAGTAGTGCTAGAAATTTGGAAACGTTTCCAGCACTGTTAAGTGGAAGGGAGGCATACTATTTTGAAGACTATGAAGAAGAATAAAAGTCATCTTATGATGCCCTTATAAGACAACTAAAGGAAATATTTGGACATGGGAATTTACAGTGAATGTATTTCTCTGAATTCCTTGAACGCAACTAAATGGAAAGAGAGTGGAAAGATAGGAAGATGCAATGCTGCATCTGGTCCACCGAACCCATGGGAGCTAGAATGAAAATGACAAACTGGTAATAGAAAACTTCATTCAAGGACCGCCGCCCGGGCCAAAAAGATGTGTTACAATAAGTCATCCCAAATTTTTGAAGTTGAATTCGGAATAGGAAACATAAGGAATGTAATGAAAACCTGGGTACAAACTTAAGTCATGAGATTCTGAAAGATAACAATATTCAAACATTAACTGAAAGTGTTTTAGGAAAGTGATATTGCTTCTATGGGAACTCAGTCTCCCACATTTCGAGACTGATGAAGGGGCTACAGGAGAATTTTTAATGGATGGGGTAGTTGTACCTACCAGAAATCTGACAAAAAGAGAGGATATAACAATATTCAACTTTTAACAGCTGACAATTGTTACGTATATCTATATGTTTTGGAACTCCTGCTACATGATTATATTTAATTTTCGTAAGTTTTATTCATAGTTGTAAACTGTATAGAATATTTTTGTTATAAATTGTGTACTTAACCTGGCTCTGTTAAGAACGCAAATCACATAGGATCTATAAATATATATTTTCTTAAGTGCTGGAAATTATTAATAATAATTTTAATAATAATAAGACTTAAGAATATAGGGTAGTTCTTCAGCGACTGATGGATTTTCTAGAATAATTCTGTATCTTCCCATTGGTTGAGCGAGGTCACGTATATATTCTTAATTTTACTTAAACTCAATAGTGTTTGCTGTCAAGTGGGGTCTATTGCAAAGTATATTCGCAATATACAGAGTACACAAGGAGACAATTGAGCAATCACACTCATTCAGATTACTGGAGTAATTCACAGTTACTGTGTTCCTTTTGTAAGGCTGCAGACGTGCTTTATGTTATACTTAGACATTTTTCGAGAGAAATAACATTTGTTTGGACTCTTCGGTGGAAAGAGAAAGTGCTCATAATTAGGACAATAACATCATTCTGGAACTGTTATAAATTATTCGAAGGAAATGTGGATATTGACCTCTTCACAACATCACGGTTCTTGGAGGACCATTACATTTCCCGTACTGCAATTTCTAAGGAACTTTTCATTCATTTAGGACAGTCATACTCCTTTATGGGGACTAGTTTGGATTTTCTTCATAATACTGTAAGTTTCTCTTCTCATTTATAACTCTGAGTATTAAATTGTTTGTTACGCGTTATAAAACTTGTATATAAAGCTTTTTTTCTATTACTTACGTTTGTGAAGATAGAGTCGTAACAACAAGATACATTTAAAAAGTGACTTGAAAAGTATAACCAAGCGCAACCTTGAAGGCAAATGTACCCCCCCCCCAAAAAAAAAAAAAAAAAAAAATAAAATAAAACTTCGCAAGAACATCATCTGGAAGTCTGACCAAGACTACTGATTATTACGGCCATCAACCAGACACAATAATTGCCTGCATTGGCCAGTAGGAATAAAGTACTTTATATTTCAGAGACAATGGTATGTCAGAAACCCAATTATTTTATTAATACGGGTGCTGAGATGTCATTTTTGACTTAAGGAACTTTGATAAGTGCGGTCCAACAAAGCATTAATCCCCAAGTGAAAGATGTTGTTTATGCAACAGGACAGTCTCTTAACATTATCGGTGTTGTGTCATGCAACTCCTGTGTTTGTATTGATGACATTTTCGGAAAATGTAATCGTCCATCTTTTGCAGTATGACACCGTACTTGGAATTAATATTTTGAGACAAATTAATATTAATGTTTGAAGTCCCAGATAATTTAATCTACTGTAACAATGGTTATGTAAATTTCTACTGTAACAATGGTTATGTAAATTTACACCAACCCTACGAAATCGGGCATATTAACTTAATAAACCAGGCCCATTCAGAAATGCTACTCCAGGGATGAATTGACATGTGGGAAGTTTAGGAAGACTTTATAGATCGATACAATGTACTGCCAGCCAAAGTTCTAACTAATGTCAATGAAACTTTTAGTCCAAGGCTGTTATAGTAAAGTCCGAAAGCAGTGAAATTATATTAGATCACGACAATATGCTAATTTCAGGAAATACCTGAAATATGTTGAAACGAATCGGAACAGCCAATATGTGATGAACTAATTCCGAATGAAATTGCTTAACATAATGTCCAAGACCTTGAAAATATCGGGAACAAATATTCTGCAGAAAAGCAAGTAAAGGAACGCCATCAGGTACGAGTTAGAGAATACCTTAAAGAGAAAACTGCATTTGTTTGCTCGGAATTCCTATGTGAGTGGGATTTGAAATGTGTAATGTTTCATGGAACTTTCAGTTACCTATGGATCAACAACTGGCGAGAATTTGTTGGAAATGTATTCTGGTCTACATCGCTGATAACAAAAATCAAAGTTAATCAAAGTTAATACAGAGAATTTGTTTGCTCGAATTCATACATGAGTGGTTTTGCAATGTTTTCCGGACATATGGGTCTATTAATTGCAGGAATTAGTGGAGGTGTGTTGTTTTAATTTCTTTTTTATCCTTCCAGGCCTATATCCTCACAACTTCCCAATTTATCGGTTGCCAATTGCCGATTGTCGTGAAGCTCTAACAAAAGCGATTCCTTTCATTGTGTCTACTGTTTAATAGTAATATAGGAGGTCTTTGTTTATCTGAACTCCTTATGCCCAGTTTTGGTACATGTGAACGTAAATATTTGCTTCTTTATATGATTTAATTTAATATTCTTTAAGATCATAGACATGTTTTTAACTCTGACCAAAGCTTAGACCATATATTTCACTTTATCACGTTGAAACAGATTATGCACCACCCAGTGGTGCATAAAGAAGGTCTTCGTTGATTGGAGTTGATCTTCTCGTGTCAGTGTGTACACTCACGGGATAATGTTTCCTCGCGTGTTTAAGCAGATATAATTAAAAGGATTAACGTTTCCAACATTACAATTTTGTTTTTGTTCTATATCATACACTGGTATTGTACATTTTAATATCAATGTTGTTTCAATAAGGAACATGAAATAACTGTTCCCAAAAAGATTCTGACCGGTTTTGAGTCAGGTAATAATTTAACACATTCATGTAATTTAATACCTCACATTAACACATTAGCATTATACATAAGAACATTACAGTGCCATTAACAGCAAATAAATATATAATTCAGCAATAGGCATAGCAAAGGTATTTAATAATTCAACACATCAGTATACAGATAGTAATATATATTTACAGTGAAACAATACACATACACATTACACTCAGGTAACTGAAAGATTCAAAGACAATACAATATTACATAACATGCAAATTTGCTATTGTTTGTATGAACATGTTCAACACATGACAGATAGGAGTATACTTAATTTAAGTAGAACGTATGGCAGTTTTTATTGTTAAAAGCATGCACAGTGTAAACGATAACAGCAGAATGAAAGACCATACATCAGTATATAGCACGCAGCTAAAGGTATACATTTGGTAAGTAATGTGAAATCAGGTGCTAAAAGTTAAATCGAAACTTTTAAAAAAATAAAAGATTATAAATTTTATATATATATATATATATATATATATATATATATATATATATATATATATATATATATATATATATATATAAATTGTTACGTGTAAGCTCGTTCAAAAGTAACAAAAGAAAAGAGTGAAGCCAACAAGCTCTGTAAATTTTAACAAAATAATTTATTTCCCTAGAAAACAAGGTAAAAATATGAAATAGGACTTACGGTTCGTGAATACAATCCAAAACTTAATCCTAGAATTCAAAAATATAAGTACCAAACAGTTCTAATTGAATCCGGGTTCGAATCTCGATGAAGTTCAAATATGGAAGGCGATGACGTCAGATGAGGTCGTTGTACTGATGGCAACAGTTCCTAGTTGAATTACAATTTATAATATTCCCGTTTAGAATTCCAGAATAAATTTCCACTAAATGTCTTTGTCTCAGAATTTTTTATAAAGAAAAGCACTTGTGTTGTTTCCAGTTTGGGGAATTAGACAAACATTCTGTCACACATTTAGTTATATATAAGAATTCTTGTTTTATTTGCTGACTCTCTTTGCATTATGGTTGACCATAGCTTATAAATGATCAAAGTGGACCTCAAAGAAGGCATACACAGAAGACCTTTCTTGACTAACGCGGGGCTAACGTATGGTCCGATTGTGTTAAATGCAGACATTATCTAACTCTGGCATGAAACTAAAATGGACAAAAACCAAAATTGTATAGCAACAGATTATAACCATACATTCCCCCCTTCATCATTTGCTCCAATGGCCTGACAGCATGAATGTAACCTGCCCCACAAGTCCAGGGTGGTAGCAGGTAACAACGTATTTAATACAAATCTCTGCTACTAAATTTAACAGTAAATACGGATGTACCCCACTCAGATAACCAATCAGCAATTCAATTTATAAAGAGAATTTAAATAATTAGTTACAATTGTGTATTCTCATCTAAGACATAAAATTGCAATAACACCTGAAAAAAAATCAATCTTCCACTTTATTATATCCTGCGGCCTAATTATTGATTAAACTTGGGTAAGATTTGGGCCCAAAAATTTAATAAAACTATATATTATTCCAAGGGCCGAATTATTGATTAAACTTGGCTACACATGCACTTATGTATGAGTATTCAGCCACACATCCTTGCATACTACTCACCAACAAAATCTACTTTTGTGGGTGTAATTGATATTCCATTGTGTAGTATACTACGATACCACAATGCTGACATTAACTGCTATCTTTTCAAAATTAGACAAAGAAATAATATTTATATTGTCTAAATAGTTCATACGTGTGCATGCCAGAACCATATCAAAATGAAATGTATCCATGTTGACATGTCTGAACTGAGTAAATATATTGATACGTGTACTTGGAAATAGTTTCAATGATTCAGATAATAATCACAATAATAGCTTTGTCCCATGAAGTCCACAAACTGCTAACTTCTTGCCAGTATAATTTTACTCAATGGCATATCACTTTGCTCGTAATATCCAGATGTCACTACAGCATAAAAAACTTTCATGACCCATAGAAGATTTGGCACAAACATTGTTACTTTATAGGAAGTTATTTACTTTGGAATGTGCAATATAGTTTTTATAGTCCAAGTGTGTGCTTTGTATATCGGTAGAGCGGTAAACAGTTAGGTTCAGGGCAAGTAGAATATCTCAACAACGGCTAGGATGGCAAGTATTCCAATTGTATCAGACTGTTTGGTACGTAATATTTTGCAGAATTATCACCTTGGAAAGGACTTGTTTTGCACTTTGAGCATTACATTGTGTCAAAAATGACCTTGGAATGTGAAAAATGCAGGTATAAATTTGGGGTTGAGGTGTATAAATTTATTTTTGCTATGAACTGCCACTGACTTCTTTGTTCAAGTTAATAACATCTTTGACATGACTTATATTTTGTAGTTTTTTATACAATGCCGGCGAATGCAGGGCTCAGTTTGTGCATACAGACTTTCTCCTTGCATCCTTTGGTCATGGTAAGGAAAGAAACAAAACCTTGGGAAAAAATCCCAAACTAGTACACACACATCTCTTCAGGGTACTAGCCCCCCCCCCCCCCGCACACACTCAGACACCTGAGAGAGAGAGAGAGAGAGTCATTGAAAACCTGACTGTCGCGATGACAAATTGGTTATCCTGAATATTTACATCTTAGTAATGGATAATTGTGAAAAGGAGTGAATGGGGTCTTTACAATTATAACAGTGGATGTCCAAATCTTCTAAATGCAGGAGTTAGATTTATTCCTTTCCGGAAAGTTAGATTAAACATGGATGGATAAAGACTTGTGGTCAAAAGTACGATCAGCTGATCAAGGACACAGTTGATGGCAATTACCACATGTTTTCTTTTTCACAAAAGTATCGAGAGAAGCGTGCCCCGTCAATAATTTGAAGAAAAAAGTATAAGTAAATAATGTTCATATAACTGTTGGTTCATCCCATAAATAATGCTGCATCATCTTGATCTTTCAGACATTTGAGTGACTCTTTACTTTCCGTCATTGAGCTGGGTAGGGGATAAAAGTTTAACTAATAATAAAGAAAAAAAACCACTGGTTCCATATATTGATCTTCCTATAGATTAAGCATGCACTAGCATGTTTACACCAACATACATCACTAATCAAACCTTCATCCCATGAACTGAGTAGAACTTTAAAATTAGTATGTACAACAGTATACTTCTAAGTAGTAACTATTAACAATTTTTAATTCATGTACTTCAAAAAAGTGTTAACATAAGCCAATTAAAATGAATAAGACTATATAGTTTAAAATATTTTCTTTAACGAATTTGCTTTACATGAATATATCAAGCCTTGTTAATATTGATTTTGATGATTTGCTGCACATTACTATACGAACTTGAAATTAAAATATAAATATTGTCTACTCCAATGTATATATTGCTTTAAACTACACTGTCTTATTCAGTACCTAACTAGATTCATGCAACAGTAGGATGGAAAGTAGCTTCAAGCGTTAGAATGGGACAATCTATCTTCAGTGTTGATTTGACCGGTGTTTTTAAACATTTCGTTTCGCAAAAAAAAAACAAAAAATGGCTGTAGATATTTCTATGATTGCACGGTACTCCGAATTGGAAAGCTCCCTCTCATGAAACATGCCAACCAAAATGGTTTCCACAAAGATGTACCTCAAAGCTTTCTTAACTTGAACCCACTTTCTTCTGTGAATTTCATTGTACAACATTTCTGCAGTTACAAACTTCGATTTTTCTCTTCACAAAAGATCGGTATTAGATCAAAATTGAGATCAATATACATGTTAGTAGCTAATAAATGTCAATTCTCCCCATTGCACACTCGCCCCTGTCAAAGCTGACCCCAATTTTCACAAGACCGTCCCATTAAAAAAACAAATCACACCATGTCATAAACGTACACACTTTAAAAAATTGTCGCCTTCGGTAAAAAGATTTTAAACTTAAAAAAAAAAAAAAATGGTATTGATTTTGTTCATGCCTTTTCTATTAGTTTAGTTTACTTATAGATCTATGCTTTTGAATCATTGATAATACACCCGCCGATAATTAATACTTACGTATCATTAAGTATAAATAGAATGGATTGAATTTATATTAATATTTCATTGCACTGAATTAAACTTTGATTTTGTTCTTGCTACTTTTTATTAGTTCATTAGAATGAGAATGCTTACTAAAGTGAAATTTCATGAACTGTTTCTTACTTCGACCTTCAGAGTATTGGAAAAGTCGATAATATTATGCAAATATATATATTTTAACCACTACAGTAGCCTGTGTATTTGGCGAAATCTTTAAACATTATAAAGGCCGCTTATGTTTCTGAGTTTCTTAGTTTACAAAAAGGCACAGAATGAAGCGCATGGGGCACTATCGACTGGATCTTGTGAAAAGTTGGTGCGATTTTGCCGTGGAGTTTTCAGTGGGATGTTTTGACGTGATTACGTTATTAGCGTGTGTTTGATTGTCACATGGTTAGATAGTCACTATAAATTAATTTGGGAGATTAGACGTAGATAGCACTGATGAGTCATGTCGCGTGGTTGCGTGGGGGTTGTTTATCCATTTTATTTTTTTTTTCTAGGTTTGTCTTTTTATGCACATGGAGCATCCATTCAAAGCTATGAATTCCAAATTACCAAAATTAAGCACAAGATATCATAAACAATTAGCTTTTTCTCTGTTTTCCTATCTGTCATATATGTACCTCCTTAATAAAAAGTAAGGAACAACTAACATTTAACCCATACAGCGCCAGTCCATACAAAACACTATCTCTCTCTCTCATGTAAACTTTATATTGAAATTATCAAATTTTATTATTAATCATAATGATAATGAATATTTTGATCGAATTAGTAATCACATAAAGTATGTCTTTTTCCCTTATGATGGATACACAAAACGGCTTTAGTCACTGACTTTCTTAACATTGTTAATTCTTCTCCATACATCAGCAATATTTGATTATTATCAATAAAAATGTTTGCATGGCATGCTTTTTATGAAAATGATTCAGAAGTGTATGAATTACCTGTTCTGGGTCTATTCTGGCAAGATTTTGACAACATGTTAGTGCTAAACATGAACATGAGTGAAACGGGTGAAAAGGAAATGGGTGTCAGAAGCAATCAACTGCACATCATTTAAGTAATGCTGCAAAGGGAAAATAAAATTGTGTAAGCCTTATAATTCACTGTTATGCATATTTGGTGCAAATGCACAATTAAGATATATATTTTTCGGTAATAGATGTGACAAGGGTATATTAGCCAACTTAGCTATTTGCCACGGAAATCGATATTTAATAGCTACTTTCCTTTATTAAAAGCGGTCTGGAATAAAAATAAAATGCAAACTTAAGGAGTGAAGTGTATCGTGTGTGTGTGTGTGTGTGTGTGTGTGTGTGTGTGTGTGTGTTTCCGCTTCATATTTTTATAGAATCGTCACAAGCGTGTGGTAGGCGTGTGGCGTGCTTGACGCAGGTATATAAGAAACCTTATATATGCATTGGAAAGAAATGTAGCGTCTGCATCTTTTTGACTTCATATTTCCTTGTATTATTTTACTTCCTGTTGAATTTTTTTTACCTCAGCTCAGTATTCTTCTACTGAATGCCAATCCAAACCATACTTAGAATAATTATTTTAGCTGTCAGTGTTCTTCGTACTTTAAATGGAATCGCTTTTCTCTATCCAAAGAGTAAAATATAAAAATGATTTTACTGGACTTAATCCCTATTTTTAGAGCGGATAACACAATTTTCTTGGAGAAAACTTCCATATGCCTTGCATTATATTTACTACTATTTCATGTAAATATATGATGTTTCTTTATGCAAGGAGTTGCTATGGTAACATTTCCATATATCTAAAATCGCTCGTGGACACTGAACCCGTTTACGTATATGGATGAAGTATTCGAAATAAGTTATGCATTTGAAACGATACCCAATTTTAATCACAATACGGATTAGTGGTTTATCAATATTAATTCCAGGATTTTACACATTGTGGATTCTTTTAAGGATCGTTTGTGGATAATATGCGCCTTTATACATTTTCCTGATTTAGTCAACATATATGATCTCGATGGTATATCCACTTTTCATGCTCATTGCGAAATACGGTCATGTGTTTCATCGAAATTATTCCCTAGGTCGTAATAATAAGTTTGTGTCTATCCTGTTGTTCAGATGCTGATTCATGAGGATGTTTGTGGTGACCTTTACAAGATTCAATTTCATCAATCTATTTTGATTAACTTTACCTGTCTTCACGTTTATCTTTGTTGCAGAAAATGTCCATACGATTTAGACTATTTCTACTTCTACTTGATGTAAAGTTATGATGCTTCTTCAAGCAAATAGTTGTTATGAAAACATGTCATTCCCATATATCTCCAATCCTTCCTGATACTACATCTGACGATGTATTTACATGACTTGGTGAGGATAACGTTTGCATTCGAAACGATAAACCACTTTCAAGCTAAGTACGGTTAAGTGGTTTGTGAGCATGAATTCCGTGATTTTATGAGTAAATTTCTAATGATGCTTATTATATATCTGATAATATATAATCGCTACTTTTAGTGGATCTGTGGCTAAATTGTCCTGAACAGTTTTTATTCAGAAAATTATTTCTTAGAATGAAAACTATTATAAATTTAAGTGACTATCCCTTTATGTTCGTTTTCTTTGACACATTGACTAATCATGTGTTTTCATAGGGTTTCATATGGCACCTGTTATGTGCACCATCCTTGTGATAATTTGTCCTTGGATTTGCCTATTAGACGGCAATATCTTCAATTATGGCAAAATTTGAATATTTTCCTCTCCACTAATGATGCAAATATGGATTTCTGTCAGAGCATTGACCATTTTTTTTTTTGTCCGAAGTTGTTGTGAACGGTATATTTAAAAATATTCAGATATAATGATTTAAATGAATTGATGACAAGCATGCATCAGAAAAATACAAACTCTGTCTGTATTTACTCATCGTTCACGGATATGATACACCTGGTATGTATTTCCATGACTTTGCTTACACATGAAATACAAGTACTAGAAAAAGATAATTATTAGCGTCTTCACTCATAAGTGAATCATAAATATGTTGTGGAGAGATTTACTCTGATACAATGATATAACATCTGCGATGAATGGGGGTTTATTCAATCTCTCTCGAAAGAAAATTTATAAAAAGCTCGGCAGAAACAAAAACTAAACTCGCATCACAGACATATCGCTCATCGGAGCTGAAGGACTGAAGACTTTTCGAAGATAAAATAAACACCATTCCAATACCCATGATGGCTGAAGTGATGGTGGCATCTGTTAAAAATGTTAAAACAGAACAATACATTTTTAGCAGATAAAATTATTTTATCTTTTCTTGATGAAGGCCACGCCACGGTTTGTCGTTTTCGTTGTTCTTAACCCCGTCGCCATTAAAGTCACCTTCGCCACTGCTAAGCCAACAAACCGATACAGGGCTGCGTTTGATATTACTCGCCATTGCCTAGTAAGAGTCTTGTAATACTGAATCATGTATCGGAGAGTGAACTGTAAATCAGTAGAATACGTGCTTGTGTAGTACTCAGTTAGTCTACTAATACTACCATGACTGTATTTACCACTAACATGAAGAGATCGACGGTTTTTGTCATGATAATGTTAGACATGTCAAAGCGAGCTCCAACGCAGCAAAATCTTGAAATTTGGCGCCATCGCTTCTCGCATACACCTTTCAATGAGATATGTTAGAGGTGTTGATACTCAGTTAAACCACTATCACTCGTTGCTCCGACCCCGGTCCTCTCCCCTCCCCAAGAGCACAGTATCACTGACGGCCACACAATTAATTGTGGACAGTACATTGATTTTAAGTTCATTCATGACATATTTTCCATCTCCAACCGCAGTGGCCGGATTCCCATTGTAGTTGCAAACGCCATGGATGCCTTTCAGCATGCACGTCGTAGAACGCACAATAACCACCTGACCACAACTGCGTTGAATAGATAGTTATCACATAGTACACTTTGCCTATAGTGTGTACATTTTCATATTTTTGATATTATAACATGTAAACATATCACTTTATGTTATTCTGATTGGTCCAAATAAGACCTTGAAATTATTGTGCAATTTTTTAACCCCGCCTACTGGAATGTTTTGTTTTCAATGAACATTTTGGTCGCCATTCTTTTAAAAATTCGATTCAGAAAAGGAATTTGGTGCAAAATGATCTCGTCTGTCTGATTATGGCCAACTTGCCACCACAGGGGCTTGTTATGTCATGTATAACATGTCATAACATCACAAAAATGGCCAAAACCCCAAGACAAGAACAACAACCAAAAGTAAAACGAAGGGTATTGCTCAGTTCATAGCGAATGTGCAACTTGGGGTTGGAGGGGGGGGGGTTAGACCTGAAGCGTGAAATTCACCCTATATACAAGTGTGGTTTAAAGGTCACTTACAGAAGTAAATAAACTCACATTTGTTCAAAGAAGACCGTGGACATCAACCGGTTTCCAAACGGACAGAAGTTTATCCAACCACTGCATATTTACGCGGTAAATATGTTATGCCATTCCGACTCAAAATGAAATTTATTAACATATTCTTATTTCTGTTGTTCCAAGTCAAGTACAGCAAATATCCGGTCACAAATACATTACAGGAAATGTATGAATTTCTGCATCCAGGAACCTTCTATCAAATCAATATTCGAACAATGTAATGTTTAGTTGTGAAAGTAACATGTTAGGTTACCTAAACATGGACCGACTACTGCATTCTAATCGGTACTGTATCAAACAATGTGACATCACGAACATTTGACATTTTGTTGAAAAATGAATTTGTTTGTGTAAAATGTTCTGTTTATTCGGAAGGACGCTTATTCTTTCACTTATAGATTGTTAGAAAAGTATAATCTCGTTTCAAACGTTAATACTAGTTCAACTTTGTTTGGGACTATATTTTACGCACAACAAATGAAAGGTGCAACGTTTGTCTGAATGAATGGAATTATTCTTTCTTATTTCTATCTAAATCATTTCCACTGGAATGAAAACTATATGATAAAAGAATCTCAAAGAGTATTGATTTAATATTACATTTTTGAAACTCGCTGAATAATGTCCAGCTTTCACTCGCCAAGGCTCGCCAAAGCTGGACATTATTGAACTCGTTTCATAAATTTAATATTACATCATTACGCATTTGAGATACACTGTTAGATAGACGCTGGCCTGCATGCACTACTACTCGGCAATCGATTAGGAATATTTGTGAGAAGCGGCAATAACTTCAAACTCGTCTTCTGTATCAAGAACATATTGTTGCAGTTCTCGAAATTATGTTAGAATATTTTACGCATGCTGAACTTCTTTGCCAAGATGAAACACTGTTTCAGCAACAGGTTCAGTCTGAGATAGTGGCTAAAATTCTTATTTTCTTATATCCTGGTCAAGAGGAGTTTTCCAGGAGTCGAATAAAGATACTTCGATTGCATTAGAACTATCACCAGTAAGCTTTAAATACATGGGCTGTTCCTGACGAGTGAGTTTCATCATGTATATTCACCCAGAGGTTAAAATATTTAATAAAAATGAGTTTTTTGGCAGTTGAAGTAATTACTTTTCGTCGCGAGATTCGCGCCACTGGTTGGTTCTCAGATGATTGCTACCAACATTTGCATCGCATTGCGCGGCTACCATGTGCAGTACACATAAAAGTTGTTTCACGTACCCCTACACCACTTTGTTATATATATATATATATATATATATATATATATATATATATATGTGTGTGTGTGTGTGTGTGTGTGTGTGTGTGTGTGTGTGTGTGTTCTTACGCATGTAGAAGAGGGGTGCAAGTTACTGTCAGAAGGAAAGTGAATGAGAACAGGTCTCTTTATTACTAACGTAATTGATGAGATTGTAAAATTAAATGTGCATGTACCATCCTACTCTATACGACATTGATCGAGTCAAAAGAAAGACAGAGAGTGAAAGACAGAATTCGTTAGGTCAGTCGTACAAAATTACAAAGTCAAAGTATATGGGTACATAATTAAAACAAAGACAAACTTTGTGTTTGATGCTGGCCACTTTCGTGACTTTGCATTGAAATAAATGTAATATATTGAACCAAAAATTTGATATGTATTTACAACATAACATGACTATCTGGACAAAGTCTAAAGAGCAAACATGTTAAGAAATTGAACAATGAGACATACGGTATAATTCATACATTTTTTGAGGTTGCAACCTCCATAAACAGAAATATAGCAAACAGATTGCTGCATTTCTGGCACACACACACACACACACACACACACACACACACACACACACACACACACATATATATATATATATATATATATATATATATATATATATATATATATATATATATAAATAAAAGAGTTGGAAAATAGAAAATCTATTTTGATTATTTGCACAAATTTTAATAATGGCTGTCAATGGAAGATGAACGTTAGCGCATTCCTCAAAGTCGTTTCGTGGTCTCAACTATCTATATACTGGCAGAATCTTCCTTTTCTGTTTTGTTCTATCCGGGCAGTTAGAAGACAAGATTGTATCTCCCTTGGTTTGATTGAAATGAGTGCAATCTTTATCAAGCTTTACACATTTGTGATGGAGAATTGTGGTGCTTAGTAGTGTTTACTGGCTTTGAATCTTTTACAAATTATTGCAGCACATTGAATATAATAGTAAGTTTTTGTTTACCTTGGACGAAAGATTAAACATTTTTACGTATACGCTAGTGATCTGTTAAGCGTGGACCTAAGATATTAACATGACTTTGGATATGAGCGGAAAGATATGTATTAATCGATGAACGCCTTTATTATAAACATCTTGCATGGTACCTTAAACAAGTGTTCCGAAAGCCGTTTAACACTGAATGTATTTTGTAAATTTAAGAGAGGAATTTAAATTTGAATTTATTCACGAACGTTGCTGTAATTTATACACTGAAATGGCATACATTTGTTTTCCATCCTCTTTGCAATGACAAAATAAGCAAATGTCCTGCTTGCAGCGATAAAGATACTTTTAATAATGTAAGCATTTTGCTAAACTCAAGATGACTAATGTAACATTTCCTATCGTTTAAAGGCAACGTAATAAGAATAACACTGTTCACTACATTGGCATACTTATGGAGCCATCATGCACACAAGGAGTACTCGATGCAATGATGTGACTGAAAGTCAAAGACTCCGTCTCACTGCCAGCAAGCTGTGCAGGAACATTAAAGTTTCACATAATGTAGATATGATACAATTTTCAAATTGGTTCCAAATTCCAACAAAATATTATTCGAATCTCTTCTTATTGCGTAGACCTAAAATGATTTGTGCAAAAATGTATCAGTAAGTATTTGATAACATTATGTAACAAAAGCAAGCACGCATAGCAGGTACACAGCCTATATTATGGGTAAACGTTCAACTGACAGTAAAATAATTAAATTATCGTTTTAAGACACTATTTTACAGCATGAACCATTAAAGTTTTAAAAACTGACATTAGTTTCTCAGCAAAATATTTTCCAAAAGAGAATGAAATAAATAAATTTCTTAGCTTCCTTATAGGGAATACTGCGTATACTGAACATCAAGTAGTAACCATGGAAACAATATGATAACTGACAAAATCATGCAGTTCCCGGGGGCAACCTTGTGAAAACTTTGCTTCATGTTTAACAATGACTATGCATGTAATCTAAGATTTAAAACTATTTGTGCCTTGCTGAGGGATTTAGTAATGATGAAGAGCATATTAAACGTTTGTGATTGACATCTTGCTGTGATTGCCGTAACTGACCATAAACTGATTTGACTCATACATATACTCATCAAAATATCATATGTCCTTAGATTTCAAAAAGCATAAAATAAATGTCGGACAATTTACTGATATGAGAATATAATATAATGCAATAAACATTCGGACGTCTCATTGAACGTTCGAGAAACATAAGATCTACTATAAAATGGTCACTCAATTTATAGCTCTTAATTATAATGCGATTATGTTTATATATCACTGACTATATAGGCCCCCGTTATAATGAGATCATAATCATGTCCATCGCGCCAGAAAGCATGCCATAATCGGTTTGTGTAAACGTAATATACTTCCTGAGTGAACAGAAATGAGAACAGTTAAGGAAACGAACAAAACTATTGACGAAATACCGCAACAATGAACAAGGCTTTCAACAGCCTAGTTATTTATAACCATGCAGTTGTGAAAGTACACGTTGCAAAAATGTCCTGTTTTGCCAGATGGAAAGGTAATGAAAAAAACAAGTAATCAACTTGCTCATGTACAAACCCAGTGTCAACGAAATGAAAAGAATACGCAAAGCAGTCGCCTAATATAATTATGGTGAAACTTTGTATATATGTCAAGAAAAATGTAAAATAAAACTATTTTATCTACCAAAAAATCAGTTTATATAATGGCAGAAACTATTGTCTTAATCCGTCTATTCCAAAACGGAACCCTTATGGCCCGAATACATAAATCTGGGGGAAAACTTCAATATTACTGAATAGAACAGCAATGCAGATCAATGTGTCAAGGGAGAAAAATATTCTTAAAGGTGGAGGTTAAATCGCAAGAAAACCTATGATACCTTTAAAACAAATATTACATTTTATGAAATATCTAAACTCTGCTAGCGATGTTTGCAGTTCCCTTAGTGAAATGGTTATTTTGAGATTTTTTATTTTATATAGAGCAGATATTGCCTCTTTCTGCTTTTGTAACGAGATCTTTCAGTCTGATTTCAGTCTGATTCCATCTAGAAGAATGCAATATTTCCTAGCCGTAGGAAACATTTGGTCACGGAAATAGAAAAGGATGGGAAATAATTTCTGAAGCATATAAATTCAAATCATCTGTTGGATATTCATAGGCGACAGACTGCATTAATTCATTTTTTTCTAAAACACCCAGAAAAATAAAAAATCATAAGCAATATTTAGTAAACGTATATATATATATATATATATATATATATATATATATATATATATATATATATATATATATATATATGTTTAACATCCTCATGCTCTGCAAAAACCGTCTCTATACATTTAAACTCTTTACTAACACAATAAAGCATCTGGTTTCTCGATGACTTCAATAGTTCATGCTCAGCATGGAATATGAAGTTATTATAACATCCTATCCTTGCATGCAAAGCCAGCTTCGGCAGACTGGGCGGAAGAGATCAACTGTATGATCCAACGGCCAAGAAGGCGAATCTGCAAACGCTTTGTGGAGAGCGCAGGGCATGACTAGGCACTGAAGACGGCATGGCCATTCAATGCAGCCGAAGTAGTAACCAGCCGTGACGAATCTTCGTACCACTGGGTCCCAACTACCAAGGCCGAGAGAGTGAGGCTGTCTCTGTGCAAAGGCTGTTTCACTTAAATCTCCTTCACGCACAGGTTAGTTGTACACTCATCATCTAGCATCATCACACTCATCATCACCTACCAAAGTCCTACGGCGATGGGCGACTGGCGAAGCAACAGGTGGAGGTGACCACTGGGAGTTGTAGTCAGAGACCTGCACGTAGGCGGCCCGTGGACAAGTGGTCGCTCTGCTCTGTACCCAGGGCAGCGGAACAGTTCGGCAGCATCCAGGGCGACTGAGCAGACCTTTTTAGGACAGCGCTGCTCACCCTGTATAGGGAGGGGCCTAGAAAAGGTGGCCTAAAAAATAGCCTGCCCTTCAAAATCTGGCCAGTTTGCCGCGGCTGGCAAGATCATCCACATCTGCGGTCGAAACCAAGAAAGAAAGAAACTTATTATTGGAGCATGGAACATCCGTACTCTTATGGACAAAAAGAACATAGCAAGACCTTA
>JAECUM010091142.1:0-12956 GCA_016617855.1 Megalonaias nervosa
CCTGGATTTAACTCTGAAGAGCTGAAGAAGTCCGTTAATGATCTTATTGATGAACACTTTAAAAGAATATGTGATTCATGGAAAAAATTAATACCCACACCAACTATTCTTAAATATAATAATGATCCACATGGTGGAGGTCGCCATATCTCACCTGGTATTGTTAATATAACATCTATGATCGCGGTCAATCTAGTATGTGACGTAATTGATGACAGTTATCAAGTAGATCTTTCAAAGTCTAACCAGGCCCAACAGGGGTATATACTATATACATTCAGTCCTAAAGATCCGCCCGGGTGGTTAATTGTATCTGAGCCAATTAGTCCAGTTTATCTACGTGTACATAATCCATTATTATCATGAATAAATTTCAAACTTACTGACCAGGCAGGAAACATTTTGGATCTAAGACAAGAGTCTCTTAATATTAATTTATATATACGCTCATAGAACGTCTGATTAAATAATCAGGAGCAAAAAAATAATCTGATTAGTAAATGTATGAATAATAATCAATTCTTATGATTAAAGCAATTATATATATAATAAAGCGAGATAACTCGGCTATCTCTCTCTGCGGAGTAAATTAAATGATTATTTCCCTTAATACTACGTCGTTACCTGTACAAACCCAGTTGTATATACGTGTATAGCGTATTAGTCCGTCTGTCTGTTACCTTAACGAACTATAACTTATACGCGTAAATTATTTTATGAATTTTGAAAAACTGAAGTACAGTTCTACATTCTATTAGTAATACAAGTTCTGTGAGACAGCACAAATATTATATATATATATATATATATATATATATATATATATATATATATATATATATATATATATATATATATATATATATATATATATATATACTTAAATTTAACTGTATTATTGATAAGAAAGCAGTGGCCGAAGTGGTAAGACGGTTGGACGTAGATCGAAGTTGTGCAGACTCTCGTGTGTTCGAGTCTTCAAAAATGCTAAAGATATTTTATCTTGCATTTGGCGACGGATGCTATTTAATTGTGGGGTACGAAACCCAACAGAAAAATAATACAACTTTCCCACCATGTAACCACGTGGTGGGTGTAATTGTGCACTCCCCGTGGTTTATATGGGGGGAGTTGTATAAAATCTGTTGGACGTAGATAAATCCCCCCCCCCCCGTTGTATTCCGTCCATAGTTAAGTTTGTTGTTAAGTTTATTGTTAAGTTTATGTTTGTACTGTCTGCAAAAATCAAAATCATCACCATTTGTATATATTCATGTTCATACAATCATATGTCATTAGGATAAGTTTATGTTTGTGCCGTCTGCAAAAATCAAAATCATCACCATTTGTATATATTCATGTTCATACAATCATATGTCATTAGGATAAGTTTATATGTAACCTCTGATCCTGCTAAGATGTTGTTTGACAACTTAGGGGATCACATGGGGTTTGTGCTGTCCTTAGAATTAAGTTCTTAGAGATAAGTTTATACGTAACCTCTGATCCTGATAGGATGTCATATGACAACCTAGGGGGTCACATGGGGTTTGTGCTGTCCTCAAAAAATCAAAATCATAACCATATGTATATATAATCATAATCATACAATCATCCTCAAAAAACAGTCCCCTGACCTTCTGATCCTGCTAGGATGTCATATGGCAACCTAGGGGTTCACATGGGGTTATGGGGACTACATTTTTTTTAATAATTATTCAGAGACTGATATTATTTTTTATTTTAAAGAAATATTTATATATATATAATGAACCAAGAAAACATTAATGATATTATTTCTGCTATTAAAAAATTAAAACATAACGGAATAAATCTATCTGATAATCTCGATCCTGAAAAAATATTATGTGATCATGAAATATTAAAACAAAGAAAAATTGACAATAAATACACATTTCCATCCAATTATAAATTTGTAAAATTAATCTATCAGTCTATGTTAGAATCAATGGCAATGGTAAATGAAAAGCAGGTAAAGCTATTTGCGCCTCTTGCACGTTCGATCGAAAATATCAGATCCGAACTATTTCGTGAATACGAGAAAAAGAAGATCGTGGATAATCGTGTAATGCAATTAAGAAAGATTATGTTATTTGATTCTGTCAAAAATGAAAGTGACACTGAGAGCAGCGACGGTGAAGGTACCCATGGCAAAATATAGAGTCGAACTATATACAATTTATTTATTAAGAGTACAGAGTTAGATATATTCAAATATTATCGGCTGATCGTATTTTATTGAATATGCAGATTTGTATGTTTTATTCGCGACATGTTGTACCGATCGTGGATTTATGCTAAAATGTTTTGCAGCCGCATATATTGATGGAAAAGTTATTTCCCGTCCTGTTTCTGTATTCATGGATTTAATAGATCTTCTTGCAAACTTTTTACATTTTCCAGTATTTCCACGTGCAGAATTCTGACTTTGTGTAATAGCCTGCAGGTTAGATAACCGATTATTCTGGGGATCTCCATCAATATGATCAACTACAAGTCCATTTTCAACTACTCCACGAAAACATTCGAATATGAATATACTTGATAAGTATCTTTTTCCTCTAGCAACATTAAATCTAAAATAACCAAATTTATCAAGCCTACCAACCGGTTTCTTTAATCTGCAGTGTCTGATTACACCATCTCGAGATGCTTCATAATTTGTATATACTGGATGTTTAACAAATTCGTGTTTATTACGAAATGCTTCTTCTCTTAATTTTCTTATAAAGTTTTTGTCGATATCATCATCATGGGTCTGATTTGTTTGATTCATTATATATAAATTACATTTGTTTAAATCATTATTTGTTTGATTCATTATATATAAATTACATTTGTTTAAATCATTATTTGTTTGATTCATTATATATAAATTACATTTGTTTAAATCATTATTTGTTTGATTCATTATATATAATAATATTATTTGTTTAAATCACTATTTTGAGAATCTGGTCAGATAATCTTCTGCTGATTTTATAGGAGATTCTCCTGAAGCTTTTTTGTCGCAATATCGTTTTAATTCCCTGTATTTTTTTCCGCCACATTTTAAACACAATTGAGTTTTTCCTCTGACTCCAATACCGCATTGAATACATGGTATTGGTCCTGTACTTCCATTTTTGATACTTTGCGCATGATTTCCGCAGTATTTGTTCACGCAAGATTTATTACAAGGAGAAGTATATCCAATTTTAAGCCAAGCACATTTGTTCTTTGTTTCAATCATTATATATATATATACTAAAATTTTAATTTAAATATTTGTCTTAATTATATGAACGAATTATCGGCAATTGAACCTAAAAGAGCTAGATCTGATCTTGACAGACTATCAGAATATAAATTTAGTACTTTGATGCAAGATCTGGCATTAACGGATGAGGATGTAACCGAACGTATTCGTGAAGCAAAAAATGAATTTCGTAATAGTGGCGCTGCTCATGTATGGTCAACATTCAGAGTTGGAAATGTTACTAATATTTTGAATGACAAACGAGGAAAAGTAATTATTAATCACCTTGATGATCAAAAATATTTTATTTTAATAAAATTTATTGTAAATACAGAAGAAGATACTTGGATTATTCGTGATAAGCGCGATCCAGTACTCATATAGTCAGGAAATAATATTGTTCTCTTAAATAATAAATCTAAACCCGGAATACTAACCGGTGTTGATAAGGCATATTACGAACGTGCATATCCAGTTACTGCAGTTGTATATGCAATATATCCGCTGAATAATAAACCTGACGTCGGGGATCTAAAGCCGATGAAACTGTCAGAGTCAAGAATAAACTGTGTAGCTGAACGAGTTACAGAGCATTTTACAAACGCGATACGTGGTAATGGTTTAACAGATTTACGACGTAAAAAAATAAATACGTGGGCAGAATCAGTTAAAGATACTGGAGCATCTATCAGAGATGTTGCTGATCTAGAAAAGAAATTAAGATTTCCAATAACAGTAAAGACGCTGACAGGAGAGATTTTATATAAACCAAAATACATAAAAAATGGAACTCCTATAGATATTATTGATCATAATTCGCATGCGTGGACCTCAGCAGTAAATATATTTCCACGAGATAAAGCGGTTAAATTTTATGATGGTCATATATTTGATTTTATCAAAAATATCAGTAAAAGTGACCCTGTGTCCGTTTGGTTATTTCAAAGTTCAGAATATGATCATTACGATCAGTTTGTACGGCCTAATGGTGATATTTACCGCATAGAATCTCTTAATGTAGAAATGGAAAATCTTGCGCTAAAATATACTTCAGACGATGTCAAAGTTAGACTATTATTAAATAATTGTTTTACTGTTCCATCTGTAGCGGCTCATTTCGCTCAGGAGAAAAATTTATGGAAACCAACACGATCGGAATTTCTTGAAGATATTCATAAAAGCTGCGTAGAATATGGACACGGAGGATTATGGAATACTAAATATAAGTGTAATGACGTTATATCTGTTGATATGGTAGCGTGTTATCCCGGGAGTTTTCTTGGATACGGAGAATGTTCTGAATACTTAAGAGATTCGGACATCCATCACACGAGATGACCAGGGTTGCGATAAACGGACATTTACCAGATTTTGACTTAACTGGATTTGCTCATGTAGAATCATTCGAGTTTGCAGAAGATCTCCATCCGATTACTTATGCTTGGTTTGGAAGACATTTTTCAGAAAAATGTTGGGTTCCAATAGTACTATTGCGATATATGTTTGATGTTGGAATTTTAACATTATTGAAGGTGAGTGAGGCGATTATATCGTATAGTCCACAGAAACAAGTTTGGTTACCAGAACCAAATAGATTTAATATTGATGATGCCAGAAAAGAATTCCCTAATCTTAATGAAGATGATATTATTAAAATTACTAATAATATACGTAAATGCAGAGACGAGCACGATGAAAAACTTGCAAAAGATCTTGGTAGAAAGACAATTGGTAAATTTACTCAAGGAGGAGCCTATGATCATAAAAGACATTGTACAAGATTGATTATGGACGATGCTGAACTCGATTTTATAATTGCTGATACAACAAAAAAAAATACATTTATAAATCGGAGTAATGCTTATTTGTCAGACGGAACCAAACTAGGTACAGTTGTGAGTTATCTTGATGGTGACTCACCGCAGTTTACTCATTTAAGATCATCTATGTTGGCATATGTTTCTATAAATCTAATGTCTATGATAAATAAATTTTCTCGTGATGCTGTCAGAGTCGCCACGGATTCGTTTTATATAAATAAAAAATATACAGATTTATTAAAACCGCTACTTGGTAATGGTGAATGGGGATCATGGAGAATAAAACAAGAAAATATACTTAGTTATTCTGAACCTGCCGACGTTGATATTAAGGAAATATATTACAAAAATAATAATCAAATATCAAAATCATCAGCACCATCTGTATATGATCCTGTGGCTAGACATAAGACTGTTTATCTTAACGGATGCGGTGGTTCAGGTAAAACAACGCGTGTGATTAAATTATTCATGAATAATAATTCTGATATAATTGCTTTGACACCGACACATAAACTCGCCAGAGAAATAAAAGCGCGAGGAGTAAAATCGTGTACTTATCATAGTTTCTTTAGATGGTGTGGAGACACATGGACTCCTGAGCGAATGGGTGAGAAATATATACCTAAATATATTATATGGGACGAGATATGCACTGTGTCGTTAGAAATATTAAAAACATTTCTTGATTGGCTATTGACAAAGAATACTGCTGTAATAATGTGTGGTGATCATGGTCAACCACCACCTTTTATTGGACAGTCTCCACATGAATGGCTGAAGAATAACGTAGATTATTATGAAGAAATAAATGATGACCATAGAGCTATTGATGAACCGCTGAAGGAGTTTAAAAGATTAATCAGACTACAACCAGACAGTGTACAATGTGAAATAATGCGAGGAATAATTCCAGAGACTTCTATGAATGATTTTCTAAATTTATGGAATCCCGCTGATTTAATAGTTGCAAGTAGAAAGATAGTTCGTGATGAACTACAGGATAAATTATTTCTGTTACATAAAGAAAAGTTTTCAGATCTACCGGTACCATTATGTTATCGCCCAACAGATACTCGACGACAGAATATTGATGTTGAAATTCCTGGTGGTGGAATACAGAATCTTGTCTTGAATGATATTATTTTAGTCGATATTAATGTCGTTGAGAATGCGCTGAATATGAATAAATCACCGTGGACGTTAGGATACGGTATAACTATTCACTCATCACAAGGATTAACTATTTCTGATACAAATATCTGGATTATAGATGATCGGATCGAATGGTCAAATTTAGTTTATCTCGCAGTTTCTCGAATCAGAAGAATATCTCAACTACATAGGGTTATTATGAATTTTATAGAAAATAATGATCAAACTGTTAATAATGACATAATAAAAAAAACTATCTGGTTATAAGCAGTGTGACAAAAAAAAAATAATCGTGACTTTGATATTGATGTTGAATTTATTATAACACTAAAACAACTACAGAATACTCATTGTGCAAGTTGTAACTGTAATATGTTATGGCAATATTCGAATAATAATCCAAGACAATTTACCGTAGATAGAATTAATAGTGATCTTGGTCATACACGTAATAATGTGATGCTGACTTGTCTTGAATGTAATCGACGTAGAAGTTCTGGTTATGTAATTGTATGTGGTGGTAATTGTGTGTCTTTAGGAATTACTTGTAATTGTTCACGTACAAATCCAAGTTGAGGGGCAGTAGAATCTAATCTGTAGACTGGAGGTCTACCAGTAGATCTAACTACACTAGAAATTGTATGTGTAGTCACCCTCCAGATAGGATCAGTTGCTCTTTTTTTACCACCTTCAAGTTCGCCAGGTTCATATAAATATCTTACATTTACATTACCTAATACTGGTTGAGGTTGATGTCTGTCATTGCTACGGGGTATATATTTTTTTGTAATCGCATTAGAAGGTTCATGGAAGTTGAACGAGTAATTTCATTATTTAACGCAGCTATCACATTTGGTAACCTTGCAACCCATTCACGAGATCTCTCACCGGACTTAAAGTCAGTAGATATTTCCTTTGCATATTGGTATCCAAATAACCGCTCAGCAAGTGTTCCATTAAATCGTTCAACAATTGCCTGATCACGATGAATTTCAGTATGTCCTCGTCTGATTTTAACGTTATGTTTCTTCATCAACGATAATACTGTACCAAGAAATTCTTTGCCAGGATCAACTTGTAATAACTGCGGCCATCGCAAAGGTCCTCGCTGATAAATTCGTTCAAACGAAGATGCAACTTCAAACGCTGTCTTTGTTGATAATGGTTCAGCTTCTTTATATCTACTTGCAACGTCAACGACAGTTAATGCGTATTTGTATGTGCGTGATTGACGTTTACCAATTTTAATGGTATCGTGCGGTAAAAATAAAATGTCTGCTTGATGAACCTCATTAGGGACGCTGACATCAAAATGTGCATATTGAATATTTTTAGGTGGTGGTAGATAAATTTGCCATATTGCCTGTCGTGCTAACCACGCTGCAGCAACAGAATGTGAGACTTTTGCTGCTTCAGATAATTTAGTAATCGCTGATCTGCCTCTCCAATATCCTCTTGGGCTATAATAAATGGATTCCATTATAATATTTATATAATTAATTACCAGCCCTTAACATTATTTTACTTTTCATGGCAGATTTTACTAGAAAACTAGCGAGTTTATCTCTGACAGATTTATTTGGTATAGAATTTAATGCATGAATCAATTTCACATCTGCGAGATGTCGTTGTTGTAAATCCTTACTTTTATACGCAACATCATGAACATGACACGCTTTATCAATCTTATTTATTGGATACTCTCCTGATCTTGGTTGATCTTGATCATCAAGTCGGATATCAAGTCGAGTTCCAAGACCACAATAATTATATCCAAGAAGATGTTTCTCACCGGGGTATTTAGCCCACGGAGTTCCTTGTAATTTTCCTAATAAAGCGGCAATATCTCCACCTGTCTTTGTTTTGACAAATTTGTATTTCTTCGTGCCACATTTTACACATTTGCCTGTCAGAGCACGTCGTTTATTTTTTGTTGTTATTGTAGTTAATTCAGCAGTGGGTGTAGGAATTTTACACCGAACACAATATATACTCATATTATTTATTACATGGATATAATTGACTTTTCGGCGACACGAAAAGAGGAACCAGTAAAGCATCATCCAGCATTACCAAATTCGATAAGAATGATTATATTAGGTCCATCTGGATCGGGTAAAACACAACTATTACTAAATTTAATAATGAGGTGGTTAAAATGGAGTAAACTGTATTTAGTAGCACCATCTGTAGATGATCAACACTGTTACGAAGTACTTAAAGATTTTAATGATAAAGCGAAATTAATTAATGAAGAAGATAAAAATAATGATGTTATCGATTTTATCACCGATATTGATGAAGCACCGTCAATAGATGATCTAGATGGATTTATTAATAATTTAGTAGCATATGATGATGTAATGCTGGATAAACAAACAAATCCAGCTAGAATATTTTCCAGAGGTAGACACAAAAATACAGACGTTATATACGTCACTCAGCGTTATACACAAATACCGAAGGTGATCAGAGACAACTGCAATATTTTAGTTGTATTTAATGGAATAGATAATTATACGTTAAAAAATATTTACTATACCTGGTGTTCAGGGGATATGGATATGATGAAGTTCAAAAACTTTTTTGCTCAAGCACAGGCTATTCCATTTGGATATATAACAATAAATCTACATAATCCAAGATTCAGATATCGTATAGGTATAGATAAAATCTTTGGTTAATTAACGATAGCAGCAGGCAGGGTGGCCGACAACAATTGAGTGACCCGCGAGTAAACTAAACGCATTATAACATAAAAAACAAAAAGTCAAAAATAAAATAACAAAAATGAGCTAACATTATCCGTTTTGGTAATAATAAAAGTTAGGATGTTAGGTTTAGCGTTATTGATATTATTTTTTCAGCCCCTGTAGGAACCTTTATTTTATGAAAAACTTGCTCGAAACCAATTTGTAGGGTTCACCCTGCTTGCTGCTACAGCTGCCATTATTTATTTCTTTTTACTTTATAAATAATACACAACTATTTGCTGCAGTCATCTCAGTGTTAATGTGTAAATAAGCGATTCGATACGACCTTGCAATGTTGATGTGTGAGCACACATGTACACACACTCATACCCACAAGCATTGCCTACATTAGGATTTGATAAATCTGTTTATTTTAGGAGGCTCGTGTCATGGAAAACATTCATACACTTCACTTATAGTGGATTTTGTTTGTTTTTGCACAAGAACATGATTCCATGGTCAGATTATTTAAATTACATGATTTATATTTGATTGACACTGTGTTTTCCAAATTTAGTAATAGGACCAAACGCCAGTGGTAAATGGCATTCACTAGGGGAGACAATTTTGCCATGGTTGTTATAAGCTGTATTTGAGAGGACAGATTGCTTTCTCTTTCTGGCCCAATCACAATTTATGAGTAGTAATTTTTTAATTATTTTTTATCTATATTTTTTAAAGTTTAACGTAGTACATATAAAAACCTACACAACAATTATAAAAGTTAAATCAATTTCTCCCGTATTTGTTTTTCTTTAAGCCATGCTGCTGACAATAACTGAGTCTGTATTCCCGAAATATTGTATATTACAAGAGTTTGAGACTTTAGAAAAAATACATAAAGTACATAAATTAATAAGGTACGAGAAACAACATACTTTCAATAAAGCAAGTTATGGTTTCAACACACAAAACATCTGAATCGAACATCATTTTTTATATTTCCATTTGCTTAACTTGCACAGAACTTGAACTCATCACAAAGACAATGGGACCAAGATATCTTGACAGAAGGGACCATACAATCACTGTTCAACATGAGCATTTCATCTCAAGGATCAGAAGATTGAGTCTTTCATTCTGCAAATCCTTTTGAGTGGCACAAACATTCTGAACCTCTTATTCAGTTTACTTGTGTTGTATTGTTACAAATGAAGTTTTTTTTTAGTCCGTTTTCTTTTATGTTCAAACAGAACTTCCACTAACACATATATCACTTGAAAGTTGAAACTGAAGACTCATCACCACTCACGTATGTCAAAGTCTGAAAGAGACTTGCCTTGGTAGTTTATTTATTGAGAAACGCAGGTTACAAGGTTCAGGTTGCTTTAAATATTGATATTATAGTAGGAGTTGCAGATTAGTTACAGAGTAGATACAATTAAAAACAATGTCTTTTCATTTTCAAACAAACAAACGTAAATACATTTCAATGCAGGGCTGGATTAAGGTCCTTTTAGGACCTGGGCACTTCTGTTTTGAAGACCTTTTAGTGGACACATTTTGGATATGACTGCCTCTATGTGTATATATTTTTCCGTAGCATGGTCATTAACATTATATATTTATTCAAGAAAATATCTTTCATACAGTTTTTATCTTCGAAGGAAAAAGATCGGACAAAACATATTTTGTAGGCCCTTAGTTTTCTTAGGCCTTGGCAGGGTGTCTGCTGTTCCAATTGGATAATACGGCCCTGCAGTCTAAAAATAAAATGGTAGTCGCAATTACATGAATAGCACCAGCAGGAGGCAGACTGACCCCAAAAATTGCATCAGCTTTTGGGGTTACCCCCCAAAAAAAAAATATGCCCCATTTTCGTAATCTGATATTTTAGAAAAATGCTGTTTTCAGCCAAGAGACTCATTAATTATTTAAAGGTCAATCCGAGGCTTGTAAGATTGTTGATTTTGCCTATGGCAATGCTGATTTATTAATCTGAGCAAAAGGAAATGACTGCAACCATGTTGATAGATGTTGAATATCTGTTGAATGACTTTCTTGGGTAATTGTTATTGGCTTTTGTTTCCATTTGTGTGTGAATCATTAAGTGCAAAATGAAATGTTAAAGATTCAGAGGGCTGTCCAGGCTGAATTTTAATTTTTTAATCAAGCACACACACACACACACACTAAGTGAACTCCAGGTGCTATAAAATGAACATCCTTTTTTGGGTTTGGGAGGGGCCCACGCAAGTGCACCTGGGTCAAGCTTTACAAGTTTACAATTACCCATTTAATGATATTTATCTTTTTTCAATGCCTTGCAGGCACACATACCCACAATTATAAACAATTTTTTTTTTACGCCGACAATATGTCAGTCGAGTATTCCTGGCATCGAACGTGAGGTAAGTTTCCACAGGTTGATCGAAAGATTGTTTGTACGCCTTAACCACTAGGTCCCTGTCTCTATTAAGAATATATGGCTAAAATAATTTACATGATCTATACCAGCTGTGCTGTTATATCAGTACATTCGCACTTACAGATCAAAATTGGTGTACATGCATTAAACAGAGAATTTAAGTATCTGAGCATTTTAAATCATTCCTAATCAATTATCATAACAGGTATCGATTTTGCTGAGTGTGGGAAACCCCGTGTATATTATTAGCGATCAATTTGTCACAGGTATATTTGGCTGGCTTGACACGTCACCTGGGCAATGTCTAAATTGTGTGTCGAATTGAAATTCCTGCAATTTGGCGTAACTGAAAAAAAAAATACGTTACTGTGCATGCTGAAATCTTTTTCGTAAACTGACCAGTGGTCTGTAATTAAATCGTTGTAGTAGTAATAATAATGAGTGA
Organism: Megalonaias nervosa; assembly: GCA_016617855.1. Classification (NCBI taxonomy): domain Eukaryota; kingdom Metazoa; phylum Mollusca; class Bivalvia; order Unionida; family Unionidae; genus Megalonaias; species Megalonaias nervosa. Next base: position 11,801 of record JAECUM010091142.1, read on the forward strand.
TTCTGTGCTGGTCATAGAATCTCATACAGCTAAATTAGCTCGACAGTGACTTAACGCAATTAAGAAATATATTCCAGTTCGTGATTCTATCAAACAGCAACTACAACAACGCCAGAAAACTCTAGTGGAATTCACAGACGGTACAGAGCAGTTATTTAAACCAGTCACAAAAGCCACAAAAATAATTTCTTCCGTCGCTGGAAAAAAACCGCTAAAACAACTAGAAAAATGGCAGAAAGAGCAAAAAAAAAAAAAAAGTCAACGATTGCTTCATTCTGAAATAGCTGCTGTTCAACCACAATTACAGGAAGAAATACAGCAAGCAATTGAGGGTATCGATCAACTCCTTCATGACGTAGGTGATTAATGGGATCTTGTTGCACCAGAAACAGAACTCGTTAAAAAAAAAACACCTGCCCAATTTACCAAAGAAGGCCGTAAAATACTTCGAGAAAACAACATAGCGGCTACTGAAACACGATATCCAGCTCGTCGTGACCTATTAGATCCAGAGACCGCTAATGTTCCCCAAAAAGCTGGACTCGTTTCGTGTTTCGGAAGTACCATGGTATAAGTCAAATCAGCTGTAAATATCGGGATAAATTTGAAGATTTTCAGAAACAAGTCAGAGAAGCAAGGAAAACGCCATTACCTGGAGATATATCATTCTCCAAACAATCACCATTAAGACCACCTCGTACTGAGCAAGACGAAGCAACTGGAAGTGGCCTTGCCACTCGCGATCGAGTTCGTAAAAAAAAAAAAAACAAGGTGGTAATGTGATCCCTGTATCACCGGTGATTCAAGGTAAACTTTGTCCCAATAACATCCTCGCTGATGTTGATCGACTGGAAATTCTGATTGGTGGAAGACGAGCTGGCAACAATTCCCACGAAATCATCAATGAAGTAGCTGCTATTTGTCAACGTTTATTTACCGGTGGCGTCATGGACAGTAGCTTATATCGAGCACTGAACGATGAAATTACCGAAGATTACTACAGTGAATGATCAATTAGGTCGGCGATAAAAAAAATTACATGATTATACACATTGCCCTGAAAACGTCAGCGTGATAAATTCATGATTACCGGTTTATAGAGCTATATACGGATATGGACTCGTCGATGTTATTCAAGGTTTGTTGAGAAGGATAG